>KK120478.1:427318-440262 GCA_000611955.2 Stegodyphus mimosarum
TTACATACCAATGTTTTTCTGAAGTTTAATTTGGCTGGAACTTATTAATTTGGTGATCGAGGACTACGTGATTTGTAGTGCACATATCGCGTTCTACAAATCATGTATTTTTAATTATTGGAATTGTAACTGCCGTTAACTGACCGTTGGTTTTCATTAGCTGGGTGTTTCTAATTAATCGTTGTTTCGTCATCTCCACAAAAAAGCATGTCTGGCATGATAAAAACACCTTTTTTTTTGTTTTTTCATGATATAGAGTGAAATGGTAAGAAAGCTGTTATTGATTGTTATTTGAATGAAGATTTAATTAGCTCTCGGTATGAATGTCCATTTGTACAAAAGATATGTTTGGTCAAGCATGAGGATCATTACCAGGATCAGGAAGAGAAGGATTTGTTCCGACATAATATTAATTACATAAAGGAACTGCATGTGTTGCACTCATCTGACACTGATGAGATATAGTGAAGAATAAATCAGGAGAGTACTTTTGTTATTTTTGCAACTCATGTTTCATGTATTTCTTTGGGTGACAGCCATCTTGAAAACATTACTTCTTGGCATAAAATAAATTGCTAGAAATATCAAAAACTATTACCAACTTAATTTATGATGCAATATTTCTTTCAAATCATAATTCCCTTCTAATTTCTTTATAAATAGAAAATTTTATACTTTGATACAAGCGATTTGCTATTATAAGCTACACAGCAGTGCTTCTCAACTTTTTTTGCCTCGTGTTCCTCTTTCGCCTTTGCTAGATGATCATTTTCCTTCCCAAAACTCGAAAAATACATTTATCTAAATTTAGATGTTTTTTAATGTGCTTTTTAAATTAAACAGGAAAAAGTTCTAGAAAATTATGATAAGTACCAAAATTTGAATAAAGGTTTTTTGTATTCATAAACTAAAATTAAATACTTAACAGGCAAATAAAAGGTTGACAGCACTGCCCCTTTGAAACTATGAAATTCATCCCCTAGGGTTCTGGTTTCCTCCTCCCATTTGAGAACTCCTGCTACACAGCGAGGTACTTTCTTACCTCATTTGTTAGCATTAACTAAATCTGTTAGAATATAGAAGTCTGACAAACAAGCTAAACTTTTCATCTGTTTGCATTTTATTGTATTTCTAATATTCTGTTGTTAATGATTTTTTTAACTTTTGGACGAGGCCTAATTAGCTTGATCACTTGGAGCATTAACCAACATGTTTAAAATTTCCATGAACCAGCAGATTGTGAGTTCGAATCCAGTGAGCTATTTTCTAATTTTTTTCTACTGAATATTTTATTGTGTCTTTAATTAACAGAGTTCTGATATTATAAAAATCTCTGGTACTTCCTTATTATGGTGACCCCCAAAATTTTAATCACTAATCAGCTGAGATATAATATGTAGGGAGGTATGAGAACACATGGCAGGATTTTGGCAAGATATCTGTGTTGATTAGCGAAACAATCTTAGAGGCCACTATAATAAGAGAGTACCACCAAATTTTTATATGTAACATAAAATAATTTTGTTATTTTATTATATATAAAACTTTATATTAATTAATTTCTAGAATTTTATGTCATTTATAAAGTGATAAAATTTTTACTCTTTCATGTATTTAAAATGATGCTTTATTATGAATCTTACAGCAGGGTATATGACACTTTATGCTATATATGAAGCAAATGATATATTAATTTTACATAAATAAATGATAATATATGTGTGTAATACATTTTGTAGATATCTTAAGATTAGAAAAGAGTTGCACAGAGACATAACGGAGGAGAAAAAACTGTTGTTTCTTCAATAGCATTGTTGCAAGATGACATAATGGAGGAGAAAAAACTTAGCAGACGTGGCTGAAGATAATAAGTCACAATTTATTTCTGGACACTTAATTTTTGCGGTACATATTCTTAATCACACATTACTTTGGATGTGATATGTATGTATCCTCTACAATTTTATATAACTGATCACATCTCGAGACAATAAACAACATAGTAAGCCAAATAACATGTGCAAGCAGAGTGGGAGAAAGCAGGAAAGTAAGTGCACATTTCAGCAGAAGGGTTTCACACTGTGATTGGATAAAAAGTACCTGTAATCTACTCTTAATATAATAGCACAATTCAGATCAACTTTTCCATCAAGCACTTCAGATTCCCATATTAGTAGTTTTAATACAGAAAGCAGACATAGTTAAATTAAAATGAGAAATTAAAAGGACTATTGCTATATTAAAGCTATTAATTTTCTTTCAGATATTATATCTGACATATACACACTATTTAAAAACTATTTTTTTAAATTTGCAATTTTTATTATTTTTCATAGCTTGCATTTTTAATCTCTGTTATTACTTTCTGTCTGCTGTTAAGCCTTTTGTTTATTATTACTATTAGTAATCTCTACATATAATAAAACAAAGAGTCTGTGTGTGTGTGTCTTTCGTTCGTGTTGCGAGTAAGGTAATAGACCCAGGGCCACAAAATTTGGTACATAGGTGTATCTACGCAAGAGCCAGTGCACCTCGAAGCGATTTTTTCGAAATTCGAATTAGAATTTTTTTTATTTTATGTTTTGTGACCAAATCGGGTCATTTTGAGACATAATGGGCTACAGGAAAGCGAGATTTCACTCTATACATTTCATTTTTACATCGTCATGAAGTGTAGACACTTAGCTATTTTACGAACTTAAAATAAATTTCGTATTTCGATAAATCGATTAAATACGAATTTATTTAGGGAGGTGAGCTTAACACCTTTTCGGCGGAATTTTTTTAAAAAAAACTTATTTTAAAAAATGTGCTGTTTATTTTCCTTTGATTTTTGGACACGTTGAACTTTAATCCTTTCGACTCCTTTTAAAAAAAGAATTTTGGAAAAATAATAATATTTTGTATTTTTTTAAAATTTTTTAAATGAAGCTTCCGAATACACTTCTCACATCTCAGATATTTTAAAATGTAGTTTTGGCAACAATTTTCCTTTCTTATTGTTGTTGATAGATTTTTGATGAAATTGCATCATTTTGAATAGTTTCATTCTTTTAAAAATTTCGGTTTGGCAACAATTTTTCATCGTATTTCTTATGTTACTGTTTTTAAGAGACTGAAAAGTTTAAGAAATTAAAAAGTTGTTTCTTTTTGCAACGGTAAATTGTTTAATTACTTTATTAGGATAATTAACATTTGTATCAAGGGATATTGCTTATTTCATTGTAATATTATGTTTTAATTATATATAATTTTAATTATAAAAAAGTTTTGCATGATATTTTTTAATCTGTTTAAGTTCTTAATCTGTTTATACCATTTGAGTTCTTAAGATTTTGCAAAGGGAAGTTGGTTAATTTATTTATTAGGATAAGTAATATTTGTATTAAGGGATACTGCATATTTCATTGTCATTTTTTGTATATATAATACATTTTTATTGATTTCTTTTTTGATAAAGTTGTTCTGCAGAGTAAAATTCTGCGCGAAATGTTTTGTTTTTTGAGTTTCTTTCATGTTATTTTTTGCTTATTTCACTGTTTGTAAGATATTGAAAAGTTTTGCATGAGCCAGTGCACCTCGAAGCAAGTTTTTCGAAATTCGAATTAGATTTTTTTTTTTAAATTTTATGTTTTCTGACGAAATCGCGTCATTTTAAGATATAATGGGCTATAGCAAGGCGAGATTTCACTCTATTGGACAGTTTAAGAAATTGAAAGATTGTTTCTTTTTGCAAAGGTAAATTGTTTAATTAATTTATAAATCTATATTTAAAAGGACGAGGCTTTCTGTGTGTGTAGGTGTCTTTCGTTTGTACTGCGCGTAAGCTAATAGACCCAGGCCTATGAAATCGGGTACACAGGATGCATCTAGACGAGAGCCAGTGCACATCGATTTTTCAAAATTAGAATGAGTTTTTTTTTTAATGAAATAGTATCAAATTGATGATTTTCTCTCATTATATGAACAACAATGGCACGCAGCCATTGATGCTGATATCAGCACTATTGCCACCCGGAAAAATGAGGGCGATAATTCTGTGCAGTTTTTAAATTTAATGTTTCTCTTGTATACTGGACGTTTGTCTAGAGAAGGCAGCAGGAAGTTGGTTATTTTATTCATTAGGATAATTAATATTTGTATTAAGGGATATTGCTTATTTCATTGTATGCTTTTTACATGTAATGCATTTTTAACTGAATTTTTTTTTTCCGTTGTTGTTTGTTTCTTTTTCGATAAAATTGTTCTGCAGAGTAAAATTCTGAGCAGTTTTCAAATTTAATGTTTGGTGTTCTCTTTAGGCATTTTTTCGGTACACTTAAAAGCCAGACGAAGGCTGGCCGCGCAGCGGCTAGTTAGAACATACTTGAAAAATTAAGCCTTGGAAAAAAAATGCATTGAAAACATGCAAATTATTATGTTTGTTGTGAGATAATGGAGGTCTTCTACTGTACACAAATCATGTCATCTACTTTGACTGCTTTGATTGGCTTAATAGCTCACAGCAACTTATGATACACAATTTCTCTGTGTAGGTGAAATTTTATCAGGCAACATGTCTGCAAGGGAAACTTTTTCAGAGATATAGCAACTTGTGTAGATAGGGCTTAATTGGATGAAATATTTTCTATTTTATGTTTTGCATTTACATTTAAATAGCTCAGTCTGCCAAAAAGTTCTGAAAAAATACACATTCAAACATTCTTGATAACACATATACAGTAAAGAGGATAAAAACACGCATTTAAATTCTGAAACTTCTCAGCACACTTACAGAGATGTACTGTTATAAAAAATATAACATCTTAGTGTTTACTTTTAATAATATGATTCATCATTTTTACAGTTGGAAATTTAATCTAACCTTGCTTTAAATAGCAAAAACTGTAAAATGAGAAAAAATTAATAAAACATTTATTGTATTATATTTGTACGAAACACATTAAACGCACCTTATATGGGGGGGGGGATTCATACTGTTTGTTAGAAAATGAGAAAAACGATATTGAAGAAACAAAAAAATTTAACTTTTGTACTTACTTCATCAATAGCATCAATTTCAGCATCTTTAGCAGCAATTTCCTGTTCAAAATTCGATTTTATAATACTTTCAATTTTCTTCTTAGTTTGATTTCTCACTAAAATCAAAAGGAGTAGATCCAAATAAATTCTTACTATGTTACAGAAAATAAATCTCAGAATCTGAGGAAAAATATTACTGTATGCCAAACATGAGTTTTTGCAAGGTTAAATATTTATAAAACAAATGATTTAAGAAAAATATGATACAATTATCAGACGGAAAGTTAAAGAATTTCTATTTATGTAGACTAAAGCCACATAAAATGTGAAACATCAGGCTAGCACACCTGTATAAATCTGAAGTGAAAAAAATATTTTCAGTGTTTGTTACAATTAACTACTCAGGACTCATTAAATCAATCAAGTAAGCGAATCATTGCAGAACACTTTTTGAAACTTAATAATAATAATAACAAAATAAAAAATATTACATTATGCACAAAGGGACCTTTTTTTATAACATTTTGTGTGTTACATTTATTAAATATCATGTTCTTCGCACTTTAGACCATAAAATTCAGTTCAACAGCAATATCACAAAATAGTTTTAAAATGAGCATATCTTATAATTTCTGATACACAGTCTTGCATGCTGGAGATAAAAAAAAATTTTTTTAGTACAGTGTTGCCATTGCTCGCTTTGAAATAGTTGAGTTTGTTAATCAAAAATTCTTTAATGTCTAACAAAATATGAAATAGATAATAAAACAAATTCCAAATTAGGGCTCCCAGATACCCATATTGAGTGGAGGATTTCATTATTCAAAATTGGATGGCTATAGGTACCATTGTTTTATCCTAGTGCGAGAAACATGCATACATTTACGCAAAGTTTTCATCATTTAATTTCTTTAAATATAATACATAGCTCTAATATTTGGTGGCAAAAATTTGAAAACTGAACCAACATTTATAATGAACCGATGCAAAATGCCAAAACGAAATCAATAGTCCTTCTGGGCAAATAGTCCCTTTGGACTAAAAAGTTTGAAAGCCACACTGGAATGCTAACATAACAGCTAAATAGTTAAAACCCTCTATCACACAGGCAATTTTCCTAAGAAATAGGCATATCCAAAGCTAGTTCATGCTGCAGATTTCTAGCTGAAACTTTATAAAGGGGGTTTGCTGGTTTTGATTCTATATTGCATACATGTAAACCAGTTAGAAGGGAAGAACCCAGGATCTAGCTATGTAATACAAAATTCTAAGAAATAAGACCCCTAGATATATTTTGTTTGCAGACATTAATTTTCAGGTCTGATGCCAACTTTATCTGATAATGGCATATTCTCAATAATCTGCTACTTTTAAATCAGAAAGATATTTTCTTTAAGCAGTCATAAAAAGGAATTTTTCAGGCTCATTTGTATTGCTTTCCTTCAGTGATAGACATTTATGCAGCACTTTTATTTTCCTGATGCGCCTTTCTTATTTTGCATTAAAGTATTCTACTTTATCTTATTTCATATTTAATATTTCCCATATCATTCTTAAGATATAATATGAATAATTTATTAATTCTGATGGGAGAACTACCTTTGGGGTCATTATTTCTCAAATTATTCCGATTACGTACCTAAAGATTAATACAGAAAGAGGTGTTCATTCCGAGTTAAAGTGATTAATGCTTAAATTTTAATCATTTTCTTCACAATTCATTCTGCTTTATGATTATCACTGCCAGAGGACTAAGTGGTTTACTTCTGAAAAAATTTAAATGTAGCTTTGCTAATGTGTCTCAAATAAAATTCTTTCAAAATAGATTATAAATGCACATTACTCAAAACGAAAGATTATTTGATTTATGTACACTTTTTATAAAAAATGACCATAAAAGAAACATTATAAGTAAAGATTTAAACTCCACTGATATTCTGCACTTTTTTTAAACAAATTACCTCATTATACAGTCAATTCAGCTTCTAAATGAATACACATTTCAGAAATTTATAACTCTTTTTCCTTCCGACTTTGAACATTTAAATATCTACTTTATCAGAGATCCTTTAGAGAGATGTATAAAAAATGCGATACAGTCAAATACCAAAAATCCGCCAACTCCTGAAATCCGCACTGCCTCTCAAAATGTAAACATTGAATTTATAGGTTCCAGAAACCGCTGAATGGAGAATGAAATACCGAAGAAAAAATACTTATTCAATAATGACGTCATAATTACTGAATAATAATGATTCTGTGTAAGTCGCAGAAAAAAAGTCTTAGCCCAGAAGAGGTTTTAGTATGGATGATGTGTTCAGATGAACCAGCACTGACATATCAGATAACCGATGATGAAATCATTGGCTCTGTTTTGAAGTCGCCACGGCAAGAAAACGATTCCGCCACCGACACAGATAATGAATTTGATAAGAAAAATTTTATTTGATTTGGAAAATTTGATTTGAAAGTGAGAAAATGATCTTTTAATGAGGGTTTGAAACATAGTGAAAAATACCTAAAACATTTAGAACAACAGAGCTGTGTCACACAGCAAGAGATTATGACCCTGTAGAATTAACAAAAAACAAAACTTACACTGGAGCACCTTAATCTTCGACTATTGCAAAACAAACCTCAGTCAGAAAAATGTTTGAAACAAGTTAAAAAAAATGAAATATTTTATGCTTTACTAGTATCCCTTATTTTTACACGTCTCTATTGTATATGTCCTTAATGCTTTAAAATATTCCTGTAATCATTAATATAAATGAATATAATAAATATATACATATAATAGTTTAAGGCATATAATAAAATAATCTAATAATGTATATTATTGTACATAATAATTTAAGTAAATGAATCTAATATGCCTTATTTATTTGCACTTTTAGTCTGAATATTATGATTTGGCTTTTCTGTCCTGAAATCCTAAAATCCGCACAACCTCTGATCCCAAGCATTGCGGATTTCTGGACTTCTACTGTATATATTTTTATCACAGAATTGACAGAAGTTCTAAATAAAGCACTGAACACACTTTTTTGTAATTGAGTTGATACTTGAATTTAAGTCCTACAACCCTACTACATAAGTAGCGAGTTACCATTATGTCTGAAATAGTAAAAACAGCTGACAAAAGTCTAACAGAGCTATACGAGTACCAAAATCTCTCTCTAAGATCCCAAACTCTCAGCTTACATACACTAAAATCAAATTTGCATTCTGGTAAGAAATAAAGGAAGAAGTTAAGATCAAAATCACAATAAACGGTTAATTAACATAAGAACCTTATAGTTCCACATCATAATAACAGCTAAGAAATATATTTAAAAAAAATTTTCTACAGTTTCAATAATCCTTGAATGAACATACTTAAAAGGCTCAATAATGAAACACTTAAACTTGTGTACAGATATATTTCTCATATTTTAATGTGTATCATCACATTATGTTAATACAGTCTGATCATTAAAAAATAATTAATGTTTTTGTTACATCTAGAAAAGTAATGCAGTTGCTACAAAACAAGTTTTATTTCATAACAATCAAAGTTTAACTCAAAAATCAAAATAACCTGCATACCATTATCTTCCATGAATTTGATACGCTTTTCTTGTATCTCCGATGGTATGGATTCATACTCAGGATCTTGATTAAGAGAGCGTTTTGTAGCCATTATTCAGGTACTTTTTTTTTTCTAAAAGGTATAATTATCAAAAGTATGTTACTTTAATAAGAAATAAATTTTATGGAAAAATTTCCTCCATGTTCATTAAAGAAAATACTACATACATGATACAGATATGATGAAGTTTCAAAGCAAATGTGAACACTGTACTTACAATTCTAACTACAGTATCTTTTTCATCTGCTCACTTAACTATTAACGTTTCATGCTGGTAAACAGTTAATGAACAGAACAGCATACTTTATTATAAATGAAAATGCACATTAACGAAGAGAATTTACAAATTCGGGTAATCTGTTTTACGGATTACGGATATTGAGACATTCATAAATTTCTTACATCCTTCGAAATAAAGTAAAATTTCTACATTTCGATTACGTTTAGCACTATGTTTCAAGGGGGAATTTCTAGTCTCACTATGATCCTTTATGAGATTCACTAAGAAGTAAAAATACTGTAGAACAGTAGTCCAGTATCTTTCACATTCCATAAAAATATTGAAAAATCACAAGCGAAAGTAGAACAAAATAATTTTTGATACGGCAAACTGCATGGTATTCACCGGCACAACTGAATAAATTCGAGAAAGAAAGACATTTTACACAGTATGACTGGTGTAAAATAATTGAAGGGTTAGAACTTTCTGAAGCAATATAAAAACATTATGATATACGCTTGTATATCACTAAGACTCTCAAATATATTGTGTTTATATCATATAAATAAGCGGTACACGATACTTCAGTCAGCAGCAGACCACTAAACTTCAGATGCTTGTCAAAGCTGCCAGATCATTATTTCGATTATTTTTATTACTGAATTATTAATCTCCCTTATAGAATGATAAGTGGACACACAGAAAGGTAGCTATTATTCTTACTACATTGCATGAATTTATGTTAGAAGTTCACTGGCTTTACGATACATATATGTTCTATTGAATGTGCTCGACCTTTTAGATTTCGAGCGACTCTCATGAGGAGTAACTATGCATTTATTGCAAAAAAAAAAAAAAAAAAGAACAACCTAGACGAGAGTGAAATTCAAAATTTCAGAACTGAAATATTTCTTCAGCACATGAAAACAACCGTATTAAAAAGTCATCCCTGTTTTCTGATTTCAGAGTTTTCCTAATATAAATGTGCCTTTACGGCTAACATAATACTATTCTAAGTAAGGGAATTTATAATAGACCATATTTAATCAGTAAAATATCCAGAAGTGATAAATTTAAACAATAGATTGCTGAAATCTTTCGAATCATAATGCTGGAAATGCGCCACGAAAGATTAAGTATAGACTGGAATATTGCATATACTACTAAACAAATCCATATAGAATTTCTTCGAAATTTAACGCTTTTGTGTTGTTCGGTATATATAATATAAATGGATATGTTCGTTACTTACTATCCATCAATAAAATGCACTCATTAATTTATGATTGCGCTGTACATTCATTGTTGTCAAGTGTAGAACTGCAACATTTTATTCAGCTGGCTAAGCTCTAATGAAACATGCCTCATATTTCTTTGTTAGTGCAGACACTAAGCTTTGCCAACTACAGTGTCTCACAAAAGTGATGGGACACTTGTGCTTTACAAAAGGAAACTGTGGTAAAATAAATTAAAAAAACGTGTAAAAATTTTTGTGGGTGTGTTTCATACTTAAATTTAGTAACGATTATTACATATTAAAATATTAATTTAATAAAAATACAATTGTTTAGAACCGAGCAAAAAATGGCTCACATAAGTGATGGGACACTTACTTTTCCACCAAATATTTATCCAAAAATTTTACTAAAATATTTATAAAATTTTACTTTTAAAAAGGTTTTAATATTTTATTGGATTTCCTTTTACTTTTAAAACATGATTTAATCTTCTTGGGATGGATTCGAATAATGTTTTTGCGATTTCTGGAGTGATTTTACCCCATTCTTCTTGAAGCACCGATTTTAAATGTTGTTTTGAAGAAATGGTGTGTTTGCGAATTCTTGATTCCAATTCTTGCCAAATATTCTCTATGGGATTTAAGTCTTGAGATTGTGGTGGTGTTTTTATTATTTCATGACAGTTATATAGCAGCCAGAGTCTAACTTTCAAAGCAGTGTGCTTGGGGTCATTGTCCTGGTAGAAGTTAAAATCGTTATGAAGGTTCAATTTTCGTGCTGAAGATTTCAAATTTTGATATAATATGCCAATTTACTTGTACTGATCCATTATATTGTCGTTAAAAACAAGATTACCAACTCCAGAGGACGACATACACCCCCATACCATATCTCCTCCTCCCCCATGTTTTACTGCTGGCACCAGGTTCTGTTTGCGAAATTTTTCCCTGGGTTTTCTCCTCACCAAGATTCTACCGTCAGAACCAAATATATTAAATTTACTCTCAGCAGCAAATATAACTTCATTCCAGTAATCAAAATTCTTATTTATGTTGGATTTTGCGAAAGTCAGTCTGAGTTTTCTATTCTTTTCACTTACGAAGAGTATTTTCCTGGCTGCTCTCCGTGATATCCAGTAGATCGAATTACTCTTCTAATAGTCTCAGGATTAAAAATTACTCCATATAATGCTTGTAAATCAGCAGCAACTTTAGGAGCACTCATTCTTGGATTTTTTTTTAATATTTCGAACGATAATTCGCTTTATTCCATTGGATAGCTTTGATGGTCGGCCAGGTCTTCTTTTATTCTGAATCATATGGTTCTTTTTATATCGTTTAATGATATTGAAAACTGTTGAATGACACAAGTTAATTGTTTCAGCAGTTTCTTTAATAGATTTTCCACGTTCAATATGCAAATTAATAACTGATTTTCGAATTTCAGGCAAAGTTTCTATTTGTTTAGCATTCATGGCTGCACAGAGCTAAAAAACACAAAAATTCCAAAACAAACTGGAAAGAAATCATGCAGACGATTTTATAAATTATTGCCAATTGTTTTTGAGTAAAAATAAAAACCCCAAAAAATATTTTTAGACGATTTTTATTGCATAGTCCATCACTTATGTGAGCCATTTTTTGCTCCGTTTTAAACAATTGCATTTTTATTAAATTAATATTTTAATATTTTGAGAAAATGTATGTTATGTAATAATTGTTACTAAATTTAAGTATGAAACACACCCACAAAAAATTTTTACATGTTTTTTTTCAATTTATTTTATTACGGTTTCCTTTTGTAAAGCATAAGTGTCCCATCCAGGACTTAAAAGAGAAGGGCTAGCTCATAGACCTTTTCCCCCTGAAACAAGCAGTGAGGAGTGATGACGTAGCCAGGATGACACTGAGCGCGGAGATGCAATTCACAACATAGAAATTAGAGTTTTAAATTTGAAGAACCAGCATTTCAAATAAGCTGTGTGTGAAAGATAGCTATAATTTGGAAGAGACAATGTTACTGCAGTATGCATTTTACATTGAACATTAAAAAATTTAATAGTACTTACTTAATTTTAAAATAACAGACAAAATGCGCTACTCTTAGCATAAAGTTACTTTTTTTTAATTTGCAGGGATTTTTTTTCTTTACATGCCTGTTTATTTCTAATCATTTATTTATCTGCATGTTAACTAAGAGAACTCTACTACTGCTTCTAAGATAACTAAAATAATAACTATTTAAAATTAACCAAAAACAACCTTAAATTGACATAGCTTTAAACATCTATGGTTATATATGGCAAAATTTCTGCTGATCTAAGTTTGAGCTTCAGCCTAATTGTAAATTTTACATTGGCATATTTTTCTTCCGATTCAACATAATAATAGATATTTTTTTAAATAATTTTGTAACTTAGGCTTTCATCATATTACATTTAAATAAATACATGTAAGATTGTTATCTTAATTTAGACAAAACAACTTTACTCATAGTACCTAAAACATTATTTAATTTTTCAAAAGTGGAGATTAATGAGACAAGTCTTCTTATGCCAATTACTTTAATATTATACTATTATGTTTTGTCTAGAATGCTAAGCTAGCACAAAATCGAATTAATAATAACACAGGATACAATAAAAATAACTTAATAAAATTAGTTCTTATTTGAAATATGCTTTATGCTATTAACTTCTAAAATGTCATCTAAAAATATTTCAAATCAAAACATATTATATATGCTTACTTGTACAGTCGCAATTCAACTACAAGCTGTTGAAATATTATTTATTGGCTGCCACATTCGAAGCAATCCACTTTTTTGCCTTTTG
>KK120478.1:441588-459914 GCA_000611955.2 Stegodyphus mimosarum
CAAAGGAATGCCCAGCCCTTTCTATTTATCCCTGTGTCCCATCACTTTTGTGAGACACTGTAGATATCTCTAACCCTAAAATTTCAGATTTCGGGAAAAAAAAAAAAAATCCTCGCTAGGGAAATATTGATGCTTCCAGTGAAAAACCTGCTTAGCTGTAACCATGTGGCGTTTTATTAAAATTCTGTTGCCGCGTTTTATTTGAGCCATTAATAATTCTTGCTTATGCCGTGAGTATGGTTTGTTAATTTATATTAAGGCTTGAAGCGTTTAATCGAGGTCAAAGTATAAATTACAACATGTAACTCAGCTGTTATATCTCTCCTTAAAATTTATCCGCAGTTATGCCTTGCATTCATAATTTCAAATGCCTGCTTCGTAGTTGTAATCTGTTTAAGTTCATTTCGAACTTAACAGGCAGATTAAATACGTCACTATTTTAGTTCGTTACAGATACTTGAATAGCTTAGGAGATTGAAAATAAGAAACTAAGCAGTGTGCTTTTTTGAATGGCAGTGAAAATATCGCAAACATTTATCAATATATGAGTTGGTTTAAATACAGTAATTATTTGCTGAGGGTAATGAATAAGAGCAGGGTTACGAATTCAGTACCAGTTTTGTACATTATTGACTTCTTGATATCTTTTAAGATCTGTTGTAAGTAATTTTCCTTGCAATAAATCTAATCAATGAATATTTTCAGCCTTTGCTTTTTCAGACACAAAGCTAATTGTGAAAGCAAACGAGGGTAACGTTTCTGCTTTCATTTCATTTGACGATTTAAATTCGAAATTCTCTTTATATCTGACTGACTTTCATATATTATTGCATTTCAAAGATTCGAATTGAAGTAAATTGTTGGTATTTTAGACCAGCTAATCCGGTCCGGAAGTACTCAAAGAAACAAAGTATTTTTAACTATTAAATTAAAAAATTAAATACCCCAACATCCTGTTTTAAGTTTTTTCTGTAACATTCGTAAATTTATACGATCTGTGCTTTGTTCAAGGTCAATAGCCACTCGTAGACTTAAACAAAATAATCCTTTTCTATTTTCACATATATTCTCTTAACTATAGACATAACAAAATTTCTGACATATATATGTATGTATATATATTATAATAGGTTTTTCATATATCATCTCCAAGGAGCAGAAATTTAATTAAAGTGTTGAATTATTGGAATAAATTTTAGTATTTAAAGTATAAGTTATTTACATTTCTGTTATAGTAATTTTTTTTTTTTAATTGCTAAGAAATAATATTTTGAACTGTAAAAATTCTAAAAAGTAAAATATAAAGTACTGAAAAGGTAGCTATTGTCGTAGACCAAAGATTAATTGACTTGTTAAAGGAAACAAACCAATCTATTATCAATTAATAATAACTTGGTTAAATGAAAGTGTTTCATCTTTTTTCCAAGTAAGGATCAAATTATCAGTTTTGCTATGAGCTAAATCATAAGCTATGAACAAAACTTAAAAATTAGAAAGATATTAGTCTGCTTGAGCCAAAAGACTTGTGATAAGCAAAAACTAAAATAAAAATTAGAAGTTCTTAATTTAAGGTAGTTGTTAAGAACAGGATTAACTAGTAAAACGAGATTGTCTCTTTAAAAAAACATTTCCCAATACTATCATAGTATTGTAAAAATAATAAAAAAATATTAAAATATGTACAAATTAGTACATACAGAAGAAGATATCAGAAATCAATAGAAAAATGTTTAATACATTATTTTATATTAAAATGTCATTTAATATCAATTAATACAATCTTTTAGATCCAAATGCAGAATCAAAAGTAAAGCTCTTAAAAACAAATTTATGCATTCTTTTATAATAATGTGTTAAGTCAAAAGTAGTGACTTATATGCAAATATGTTATAAATGATATTTTTAAAAGGAGTAATAGAAATGGATGTTATTTTTAATAGGAAATAAAAATAAGTTCCTATAAAAAGGCAATGGTACCTTATTAATTCTTTTAGAGGGGATCAATTTGCTATTATGTTACATGTTGTTATGTGGCTACCATTTCTGGGTTCATACTGCTCTGTTTTCAACTAGAATAATCTTTTACGTCAATTTGTTGTATAGCAGGTATTTTGACTTTTCGTTGCTTTGTATTCCTTACTTTTCTATGTAATTTGAGAATATTGTCAGTTGTTTTTGAAGAACACGCAATATATTATGCATTTAAATATTTGAAAAGTGATAAAACAAACTTAGATTTTTGAAAATCGAAAAATGGCTAGAATTGACATAGCGGAAAAGTGACAATTCACAGGTGATGAATTTAAGAGAATCTACTAGCACTAAGGATATTGGAAAGAAAAGAAAGGTTAAAGGTTTACAGTACCACTTGGCAAAACGTTTCTTTTTTTTACGCCAAGATCGGTGCCACGAAGGATCGGCACCAATTTAAAGATGGTGCCAATCCTTCCACCACTACGCAAAACAAAAACAAGAAATCATACACAAACTCCGTGTCTATGCACACATCAGCCTATTTTAACTTAAAAGAAAAAACCAGACAATTGCACAAACTAGGCACTGCTCACTAATTTAACTTTCTCCATATACACATCGATCTATTTTCACTTAAGCAAAATCAGAAAGTTAAAACTATCATGTTAACCAGAAAAAATTCTCCGCTCTCTTAACACACAGACACAAACAAATAACCAAAAATACAGAAACAAAGAGTGATAATAACCAGAAATACAAATTTCCTAACATAAAAACACTAAACAGCAAATCTTTTAACAAAAATTAACAGAGAAACACCAATAAATAAATAAAAAAAATTTTTTGACATGTATTTTTTTCACGTGCATGCGTTGACATAGTGCAAGTCGTTCTTCGTTTTCTCCCTGGCTAACCCATGTTCCTTCTATTTTATTAATACTGGTGCCTGTATCTGGATCTTTAAATCACGTACTATGATTTACTGTTACTTGTCCGAAGCCTTCGTCTGAAAGGCAATTGTACACCTTTCGGCAGTCTGAAAAAATTGTTTCTGGAAGAATATACTCATTTATAACACTAACCAAACATTCAGACGATCTTTCAGGCACCACTTTCATAAAACATAACGCACATGCAACCAAACACTGCAATTCAAAATCTCTGGTCCATATGAAAGGGTTATTATTAAAAAAATAGCAAAAATGTCAACTTATCACAACACATTTAGGCGATATTTGCGCAGTTTTTCCCAACACTAGTTTTGCCAACATTATCAACATTGGGTTACTGAAAAGCCTGTTTCATGCGGCAGGCTTCCAGATTTCATGAACAACTAATACCACTTGGCGATTTTTTCAGACAGAAACCGTACAGTAAATACAAAAAAAAAAAAAAAAAAAAAAAAAAAGATTTAGCCTATATTTAAAAGGTGCCTCTTGGATTATCATGAAGTTGTTGTTTTATTTGTGGTAACGAGTAGTTGAATGTTATGGAAACCGTATTATGACGTAATTGGTTGAGTGATTGCGGTGAATTTGACTGATGGGTAAAGATTTGTAAGGACTTGTTTGTGGGTTGGATGTCAGGATGTACGTTGTGTACTGTGTGCTTTGCATCGTAAAAGGGTTGACGGTGATAAACTGGGTGTTTCGTGTTATAGAACAAGAGAGCGAATGGTGGTTTTTTTTTGAAGTGGTTGAGGACAGAAGAAAAGAAACTTTGTTAAGTGTAATTCAACGGAATTATGAGTGTCCTAATTGTACAAAGGAAATTCATATCGAAAGGATAAAAGGACGTCAACATAAAGGAGTCGAATGTAAAGGTCATTCAGATGGATATGTCACAAGAAAGGTTCAAATGCTCACTATATAAAGTGTTTCATTAGAAAGAAAACATGGTTTGAGGAAAGGTTTTGGATGCTGTTAAGGAATTTTGAACGCCACAGACTGAAAGAATCAGCATTATATTTGTAAATTTTCACAGGACTAGTTTTGATGGTTTTACCAAGCCATTATCCTCAGCTGCCAAAGACAAATGAATGATATAAGATATAGTGATTAGGTAAGATAAGAATGGCTGGACAGGAGTCAAGCTACTGGCGTCATCTCTTGATGAAACAAGAACTAAAACATAATTTCCTAAAGGCTGAAGGCAATGATGGATTGGAAGGTCATTAACTAGAGCAGAAAGATTTTTTTTAAATATGAAATGCCTCTGGAAAACCTAATTTACCAAGGAAAGATGTTATAAATAATTTTGGCTTCAGGAAAATTTAAAGTGTGATTTTCGGACCAACAATGCTGGACAACAGAGGGCTTCCATGTTTACTTTTTTCTAACATATATCTCATGTTCCTTAGCATGAAATTTTTAAAGTTCTCTTAGTTTGACCAATGTAAATTAAACCACCCTGGCGAGAAATCTTGTAAATACCCCAGGAATTCATATCCGGAATGAGGCCCTTGAGTATGGAACTCGGAATTTTATTGATGGGAGAATAAACAACCCGAAAGTTAAATTTCTGTAAAATACATGCAATTTTACAGCTAATTGATGGAAAGAAAGGAATGACAACAAAATTCTTATAGTCTCCTAAAACAACAATATGCCTTTTGGTGTGTTGAGATGAGAATTTTTTAACTGCTCAATTAATAATGTTGGGTGAAAAGCTCCTGTCAATACTGCTTTTAAATAATTTAGTTCATGATCAAGAGGCAATTTAGAGGAGCAAACTTGAAGTGTATGGAAAACATATTAATAAAATGAAGCTAGCTTTTGTTTAGTCGGATGACATGATTTGAAGTATAATAGAATGAAAATCGATGAAGGTTTACTGTAAACCATAGTACTGAAGTTCAATGTGTTACGTGTGACCAAAATGTCGAGGAACGTAAGAGAATTGCATGTCTCAAGTTCAAAAGTGAACTGAATAAGCAGGATCAGTGGAACATTATTCTTTTCTTATTGAAAGAACTTTGTTTAAATCATCATAGGGATGCACAACCTGTGGCCTGCGGGCCAAATGTAGCCTGCGAGTGGTCAACTTGTGGCCTGCCGAGACCTCTTCAAAATTTTGTTGAGATTTGACATATCAGTTGTCTCTAGAAGGGATTGTGAGCAGAAAAAATTTCGTCGCTTCCCCCTTCATTACTTATTCTTCACTTCGAGAGTTTTGGCACTGAGCCAAGTTTCCGGCGTCGAACAAAGCACATTTCACTGCCTGAATGCGAAAACTGCTCCTTGCCTGCAGCAGTTTTCGTGTCTCTTGCAGAGGAGGACCATCTTATAGACGTTGCCTAGCCTGTATGGCCAACACCTTTAGAAGAAACCTTAAGAAAAAGTCTGTGGTATGAGTAGCACGAGTGTGTTTGCACGCATGTGCTAGTAAAAAGAAAGAGAAAAATATTTGCTCGGATCTGAAGCGCTGCATTCATTTGAAGCATTCCACCTTTGGCTTCATGAATATACATTATTTTATCACTTTTGGTGTTTATTTTTCTTTTCGAAACCATTAAAAAGTTTCAAGTTTTGAATATTTCACTTTTTTTAAATATTATTTTGAAAGACGAACCAACGTAGAATTTTTGTCATTTTTGTTCCATGTGGTTTTGATATTTGCCATGATGAACGGATCCAAAACGAAAAGAAAGTTAGCAGGCGATAATAGAAAATTATCTGAGGCCTGGACTTTGAAATACTTTTTTGTAGAGCACGATAATAGAATTACATGCTTGATATGTGATTTGACGATTAGCGTTTGCAAGGAATATAATACTAAGCGACACTACGACACGAAACACTCAACATTTTCAAAGCTTCAGGGAGCGGATCGAAAACGTAAAATCGAATTTTTTCGCTGTTCTCTTGTTGCACAAAGGAATATATTTACAAAGGCATCGTCACAATTAGATAACTGTTTTGAAGGTTTTTGGGAATTGCAGCCTTAATTGCTAAAAGTGGCCACCCATTTACTGATGGCTATTTTGCAAAGGAGTGCAATTGTTGGCGTCCGAGAAAGTATGTCCTGAAGCTATGCAGAATTTTAAAAATGTGAGTCTCAGCAGAATGACAATTCAAAGAAGAATTGAAAATTTATCTGAGGATTTTACTGAACAACTGCAGAATGCTGCCGCCAAATTTAAGTACTTTTCTCTAGCAGCTGATGAGTCAACAGATATTACTTCAACAGCTCAGCTTGCTTTTGTTTGTTCGAGGAATTTCTGAAGTAACTGAAGAACTTGTTGGAATGAGTTCAATGGAGGGGCGGACAACTAGAGCTGATATTTTATCCTTCGTTTTAAATTTGTGTTCTGCACATAATTTTGTTATTAACAAACTTGTTAGTATTACTACTGATGGAGCTCCAGTCATAATTGGAATTCAGAATGGCATGGTGAGTCTACTGAGAAACTGTTTGAGTGATAGAGGAAAAGATTTGCTTGGGTATCATTGTATCATACACCAAGAGCAGCTGTGTGTTAAAGAACTAGGATTTGATCGCCTAATGATGGTACTGAGTGATACAATCAATTTTACTCGTGCACATGCTTTAAATCACAAGCAATTTAAGGAAATCCTAGAACACACAGATACACCACATAGTGATCTTCTATATTATTCTGAAGTACGATGGTTGAGCCGTGGAGAGGCTTTGAAAAGGTTTGCTGATTTGATTGATGAAATAATACCATTCCTTGAAGTAAAAGGCAAGCAAATTAGGTTGTTAAAGGAGCCATCATTCAAGTGTGACTTACCATTTTTAGTTGATGTGACAGCCTATCTGAATGACCTAAACAAAAAATTGATGAGAAAAAACCAATTCATCAATCAACTTGCCAATGCAGTATCTGCTTTCAAACTAAAACTCCAGCTGTTCTCAAAGCAACTTGGCTGTCAAAATTTTGTCAATTTTCCTTACCTAAAGAAACTCAAGGAAAATTTTCCTGATAACCAACTGGATTATTCAGATCAAATAATGCTGTTTATTTCATTTGAAAGCGATTTACAGACTTTGAGTTGCATAATATTTAATTTAAACTGTTCAGTGATCCATTTTCTGTTGTAGTCAAATAAGCTCCAGAAGATGTTCAAATGGAACTTATTGATTTACAGACTTCTGACTTATGCAAATCCAGATTCTGTGGACTTTCATAAAACTCTACCTGCTGAATTTTGGCACTTAAAAAATAATGCAAGCAGATGTGCTACCATGTTTGCTAGTACTTATATATGTGAACAAACATTTTCACTTATGAATTCAAAGAAGTCAAAATTAAGAAATAAACTGACAGATCAGCACTTGCAATCTGTCATAAGAATATCAACAACTAACTTTCAACCAAATATATCAAAAATTGTTGATAAAATTCAGTCTCAACCATCACACTAATGTATTTAACTGTGGCTAACTTGTGCACATTTTTACTAAAATATTTATATGTTAAATTATCATGCACAAGCTTAAGCCGTATTTCTTTTCAAGCTGAACTAAGTGTATTGGTCCCAGTAGCACATGCAAGGGGAAAGAGAAACCCGTTTATCTCCTTGCTTACATACATACATAATGGTCTCCAGTTTAAATTTGATATGGTACACGCCTGAATTGCAAATTAAGCGACTTATTGCATTAACCCCTTCCCCCAATTTTTTCATTTGCTATTGGCCCTCGGCAACCATTTCGTTTCTGTTAGTGGCCCTTTTGCGAAAAAGGTTGTCCATCCCTACGTTAGAGTAAAAGTATCGTCTATGTAGTGGAACCATACCGGGAAATTTAATGTTCCAAATAATTTTGATTCATAATAATGCATGTAGATATCAGCCAGGATGGGACTGAGGGGGCTTCCCATGGTTAATCCCTCAGTTTGCTTGTAATACTTATTTTGGAAAACAAAATGCATTTGTTTCAGAGTTTAGTGAGGGAAATTAGCTCATCAATTTCGAAACAAGAGAAATTAAATTCAAAAAGTCTAGTTTCTAGACATCTTTATGCACCACTGGAACATTGATGAATAATGATTTTACATCAAAAGTAACCATGAGTAAATTTCGAGGAGAAATGCTTTAACATTTTTTACAAACTCTATTGAATTTTTTATGGTGGAATGTTGTTATTTAGCATAGTTGAAACTCTAGAAACTAAATAGTTGGCCAACAGGTACTAGGAAGTGCCTCAATTTGATACAATAGGGCAGAAAAAATATAAATAACACTTTTATGAACAAATCGTTCCCCACACTGTCACACAGTGTGTAATCGCCCTGTTCTGCTCGATAACAAATGCCGGATTGGAGCACTGGCCTGGCCGGCTCCATACCCATCTGCATTGGTCACCAGTATTGAGACTGAATTGGGATTCATCGTTGAAGATCACACCGTCCTGCCCGAGTTCAGCAAAACTCCAGTCGACATTGCATGTAATGTGGGGACAGTTGTAGACCTCTTAGTGGACGTCGGCAATATATACCAACATCAGCCAGCCATCTCCGAATGGTTTCCTTTGATACCACTGAATCCTGGAAGGTGATAAATGCCGTTGAATCGATGCTAGTGACGTTGGTGGTGTGGAAGTGGTTGCTTTTATGCAATCTTCGTCCTCATTTGTGTTCCTAGGACACCCTGACCTTCCACGGCGATAGACTATCCCTTCCATGATCCATTGTCGCCAACACCAAGTAACTACTGTATCGTTCCGACCAAAGTGGCAGCTGATATGACTGTTTGACCAACCTGCTTCCCTGAGGCCTACTGTATTTCTCTTCTCAAAGTCCAACAACTGTTTGTACTGTCGCCGGTTCCATCTCAAAAGCATCTCTAGTCACAATACCATCCATCAAAATCCACAGATTTGTTCAAATAGTCACAGAAGAGCAATCATGCTTTAAACTGTCCCAGCTACACATCTCCTATGCGCATAACATGCTTACCCTTGGCTCATTTGTGTCGAACTTTAAATCATATGCATATCTCTTACCAGACTACATTCCTGCGGAGTTCCGTGATTGTGACTCAATTTCTTCTCGGTGCATGTGTTTTTTAGTGACAGAGTGTATTTGAAACTAGGAATGAGGCCTCAGTTGCTGCTTTATTCTTGTTTAATTGTCTTAAAAATGATTGTTCATCTTTAAGTTTAGATTTTAGCTGTCTTACCTTTTCTTTCCTTCGAGCGGAATTCAGGGGAATATTTTTCAATGCTTGCGTGAGGGGTTTTAAAGTGACGTTCGATGTTTCCTTTCTTCCCAACTAATACACTTACACAGTAAAGTAAACACACACATTTGTCATTTGCCTGGGTAAAGAAGTAATCGGTTTCTGCTGTTCTGTTTTTTCCTTTTTGCTTCAAAACTCTATCATTAGAACAGACCTAGCTTAGTACCAATGCATTAATCAAACTATCCATGTTAGCAAAACATCTAATATACACACCAAAAACATAACATGCGTAACCATACTCTTATTCAATCAACCGTGAGATGAGGCTGACAATGGCAGCTGTGCGGGAATAAAAAACAGTTGTCATCAGCATCAACTCAGTGGAGGAAGGAAAATAGCCAACCGGGAGCATTAACGCGATCTACCGAAAATGTCCCCATGAGCTATTATTAGCTCGTAATTGACGGTTTGGTGATCAGTGATTTAGAGTCATTTTTGATAGAATTAGTATGGTGTCGGTTGTATTCAAAAACTGAAATTTTTTATATAATATTGAATGATATTTGTAATTTTATGCCACCTATTTAGATTGAATATCCTTTTGTTTTATTATATTTTTATTTGTATGTAAAATATTGTTTATGCCACCTGTTTGGATTAAATTTCGTTTTGTTTTGTTATTTTTCATTTATGTGTAGAATACTGTAGATTAAAAATTAAACAGAAAAATTTACTTTCTTTAAGAATTATGAAATTAAAAAAATTTACCTTTTATAGAAGTAATTTTTTGTCTTTTGAACTCTATTCTTATTTCGTAATTGTACACTTGGCAACAATTGGTGGCACATTTTTAACTAATGCCGCTTTAACGGAATAATACCCGACATAATTACTAAAATATATGCATAGAAAAGGATAATTAAAATTTGCAAAAATTAACTTGATTTCATTTAGAGAAAATTTTGAGGAACAAACCTATTAACAAAATTAAAAATCTTTATTTCTTTAGAAATGGGTTGCTAATAAACCATTAGGGGGCCTGCTTGATACTACTGAATCAGTTTATCATAAAGACTTGCTGACTTGATATATTTAAATACCAAACTTTGTAATTCAGACTAATCTTTTTTCTATAGCAAGCATTTAAGTCAACTTTTGTAACAGTTTGAAAAATAATGATCTAACTAATTGTTACTTCAGAATACCAGTAGTGGTTCGTTTTTTTTAATCAAAATTAACAATCCATTCCTTTTTGTCTTTTAAGTATATGGCACAATTAATATAATTAATAATGACAAAATTAATGTAATGGGAATCTGGCAGTTTTAATATGAAATGAAATATTTTTACTGGGAAAAGTACTGGGCATTGTCCCAACAGGGCATCTACCGAACTTCATAAGTTAATCAGTTTTATACTGGATGGTGCCACCTCTTTTCAGACTGTTTTGTTTGTAAAAGCAATATTTGGTACTTACGGAAAATGCTGTCGACCACAAGAGACAGCGCCAACCCCCCCAAAAAAACTGAAAGGTTTCAGATTTTAATTATGTCCAAAGGGGCATTTATTTAACATTTTGTGTGTTACCTTTATTTATTAAATACCATGTTCTTTGCACTAAACCATAAAATTCAGTTCAACAGCCATATCGCAAAATAATTTTAAATTGAGTGTATCTTTAGAAATTTCGGTACACACTCTCATGCGCTGGAGATAAAAATGTTTTTCAGTACATCGTTGGTATTGCTGGCTTTGAAATCTTTGAATTTGTTAATGAAAAATTCGTTAAAGTTTTAGAGAATATTGTTACAAATTTCACATTTATTTGGCTATTTATTTAGAATTGTAATTAAAATTCCTTTTTATTTTCCCATGCAATGCAGATGATTTTTAAAGAGAAAGCTACGTCAAAAAAATAAATAAATAAATAAATAATAAAATAAATAAATAAAAAATAAAATAAATAAATAAAATAAGCAGTAAATTGAAAAGTGAAATGACGCAAAACGAAAGTAATAGTCCTTCGGGATTGAAATCCCTTTGAACTAAAAAAAAAACCATGGTACTTACGTACTATGACGACTACCTTGGCGACATTTGGAGATAAAAATCTTCATTGGCATTTTTTAGTTTATGTTTCTAAATTAAATAAAAGAACTTCATCAAAGCAAATTAATTTAAATTCTTTTAAAAATGAAAGCCCCAATTATAAAAGAACAAAAACTTAAAATACTAAAATCCCGAATATATATATATATGTATACATATAAAAAAATTATATACCAAATACGAATAGAAAAAATTAATCTTTTTTATTTTTACTACTGTAAATGATAATTAACAATTATTAAACTTACTTCTGAATCAGTGAAAGTTACATAAATGAATTATATTTTTGATACATAATATGCGTACAAATTTTCAAAAAATTGAGAGGCATTTAGTGTTAACTTTAAATAACAGATGGCAGCACAATATAGTTAACTTACTTAAAACTGGTGAAAAGAAAATATTGACGTTAATGATAAGGAAAATGGCGGGAAATAGCTTTCAAAATAGCATCAAAAGGCGTAAATGTAGCAAAAAAAGCTGTGGTAATAGCAAATGCGGGACTAGTGCGAGATAATACTCTTTATTTCAGCGCCCTCTATAACCTATATTAGCGATTATATGATTAGGGTTAACCTTTTTTCATAGCCGCCCAACCGGTATAGTGGTTAGCGTCGCCGACTGCCGTGCCGAAGGGCTCAGGTTCAAATCCCGCTTAACCTGTATAACATACAAAGGTCGCCGGATTTGGCGAGATATCTAGGTAGTCGTCATAATACGTAAGTACCAAAACCATTTACTAAATACAAGAAAAAACATTCTATTCTTATTTTTCTTTCAAATTTATTATATTATCATTTATTTATATTTAATTTTTTATTAAAAATTTACATTATTTTTTTTCCATAATATCACCATATCGCGGCCATTAACACATTTTTTTTAGGCCGGTAAGATTCCATAACTCTGAACTTCAAAAATTGGAATTTTTGTTCAGGGAAAGAAATTCCAGCCAATAAGATTATGCATGGGATAAAGTACATTCTGTTGTGTCAGGTAAGCTGTAGTGAAATGGATGTGGCTGGCTTCAGGAATCTCAAAACCCCATATTCCAGACATCAAACTGTAAATCTTGGGACTATGAGGACATTGCAAATGAAGAGTAGTTAAACATCCCACAAATGTCTTGAAGTTAAATGAGAATGTAAACTGCTATTGGTCTTGAATAATTATAGCAACCTGTATAGGGTTATTCGAGTAACAGCATTGGTAAAGAAGTTTGCAATATTAAAACGAATTCTGAAAAGATAAAAGGATTGTTGACAGAAACAAGAATTAACTGAAGCTGAAATGGTCAAGAAACCGAGTTCCGAAAGGAATTAATACAGTTATCTTAAGGAAAAGCAACAAATAATTCTTCTCAATTTGACCTTGACACGAATTAGGATGAGAGCAGACTTATACATTTAAGAGGTTGGCTTCAGAATTCAGGTTTAACTGTTAGCAGAAATGCCTCTGTATACTTCCTGGAAAGCATCCTTTCAGAATTCTTAATCATTTGAAAACATCAAAATGTGTTGCATTCCTGTGTGTTTTTAATTCGATGCCAAGTTTCTTGCTGCATGTGGATTGCATTCTGAAAAAAGCAAATAAAGTGTATGCTGCACTTCATAGACTCTTTCACTATAAATTTGAAATTAAAATAAAGCATTAGCTTTATCTGACTACTATCTGTCCAGTTTTGACCTATGCAATTCCAGTATAGATCATAGCTACCGAAAGGAAGAATTTTCTGAAACAAAATTTTCAGGTAAATTACAAAAACTCCAGGATGAGTTTGAAACTTTATAATTAATTATGACCTGAATATTGACCATATTTTCTAATTCCTTGGCAGTGCTCGGAAGTTTTTCGGTTATGCAAAGATTTCTAGTTATTGAATCAGAATGCAAACTGGTAAAAATTTTGTTTCTCATGCAGCCATCTCAAGTTTTGCTGTTTAGTATGTGCTATCTCGCATAGTATATCATCTGTTTGTATTGTCACTTCCCTAGAGGATAATTTCATATACGGGGTCCAAAACCTTTTTTCAGGATAAATGTTTGTTGAAGAATTATAAAATCTGCATTTTCCATATAATCATAGTTGTTTTAATACTCTTCTGTTATCGGAAACAGATTCAGAAATGTATGCATGCATTTATGGATGGATTTATGTGCTCATGTATGCTTGTATATATGTGTGTACGTGTGTGTGTGTACACATACATATACGTACATACACACATTCGTACAGTTGCGTGCGTACGGGTTTGTAATGGATTGAATGCACAAGTCGATAAAAGTTAGTACAATTTATTCTTATCCTAAGAAATAAAACAAAATGTTGAAATATTTCCTTAGAGATATTCATACAATATCGCAGTATCTCGCAACAGTTATATTTTAAACTATTAAAATAAAAGCAGAACTCAAATTCAAAGTACAGAGAAAGCTAATTTGATCTCACTGCGAATTCGCTACAATCAATAACAGCACTATGTAAACAACTACTGAGCTGAGGTGTTTTAATCGAGCTTTTGTAAGCTTTTTAATCATACCCGAGAACAGTCAGGTATTTTCTCGATTTTTCTGGATAACAACAGCAATTCAGATATATCTATTTAGTAAATGTTAAATGCACGTGCTCTCGTATTTTTACTTTTGTGGCGTAGCTTTCTCTTAAATTACATCACATGCTGCATTGCACGAGGAAATGAAATAATTTTAATTACAATTCTACTAAAAATAGCTAAATAAATACAAAATCCATAACACTGCCCCCTTCCCAAGGACTGCACATGCCGCTCAGTACAATCTGTGGACAGGAAGCCAAACTTACAACTAAGGCATCAATGCAATAACAAACATTACATTACAATAACAAACAACATAACAAAGAGTACCTATCAAACTATGCAAACTTGCACATGTATGCACATACACATACATACATTTCTGAATCTGGTCCCAATAACAGAAAAGTACCATTGTTTTTTATTGCAGTGGCCTTTGTTATTTGGGCTTTTTTATATTTTATCAAAAATGGTTGTTATCATTTCATTGATCCGAACATTAGATGTTATATTGAATCTCTTGAGTACTTGTGAGATAGTGCAATTGGTGTAATAGAGGCACTGCCCGCTCACATTTACATTCTTGTTTAATTGATTTTAAATGACATCACATACATTTTCAAAGCAAAATATTTTCTCTTATCCTAAATGCCATTTTTAATTTTGCTTTCTATTTAGTGTTATATGATTCTTTTTTTTTATTGCAATGTTTATTATATTTTTTGCATATTTTATCGTCATTTAAGAAGCAATAAATAGGACTCTTCTTTTTTAATGTAATTTTTTTAAAGAAAGCGATTAACACAGCTGTAATCAAGGGAAAAAATTATCAGCCCTCCGAAAAAAATTAATAAAAAGAGGAAGACTTGAAATTAATAAAATAAGGTTTGAAAGAAAAAGAGATTTATTATCAAGGCAAAGTTGTGGCAAAATATGCCAATATTGTTTGCAAAATGCAATGTATAGCTTTAATTGAAAAATACCCCATTAATTTTATGAGGGAAGGGAGAATTTTATTTTCAGTTTTTCAGCTCCAGAGTGCTATGTGAAGTAAGTAGCACCTTTTAGCACATTCTCCTGTAGAGATTTTAGACAGTACTGAAGAGGGAATACATTATTAAAAAATAGTGCACAAAATGGCCATAGCATGGAGTTATGTCTCAAATCAGATAAATGAAGCTGCAGCATTTCAAAGGAATTGCAGTAACGCAGAATCTGAAGATAATATAATGAATCACACATTTTTAAATTTCTCTCTCAAAATCATTTACAATTATATTTTGCCTTTCCATATTTTCAAGAGCAAATTTTGTCATTTTAGGAGTTACTTACAGTTCTTGTCTTAACCAATATTAAAAAATTTGCACCTGTTGTTAGACTCTGACTGTGACTCAATAACACCATTTTTCCCTAGGGCCAGGCTAATGTGTTTATATGAAATTTTTTATTGACTGAAGTTTATTTTTTTGCAGATTGTTAAGCAACATTATCTTTAAGGCTATTAAGAAAGGATTTCAGAATTAAGTGAAATGGCTGCAGCAAAAGGTCGTGGTTTTGCATATTCTCAACAGGTCCAAGAATTACGTAGGCCTGGAGAAGTAGGTGTAAAGCAACAGTTTAGTGATGTAGCTGAGAAAAAGACTGAGGTACAAAATAACCTTTCAATTCTTTTAATAATTTGAGAGAAATTCTGAATGATCTAAAATTTCCTTTTTTAATAATCTACCTCTCAAAAGGCAGTTATCATGTAACTGATTGGAAGTGGGGAGAATTTGAATTTCCTTTTTAATAATGTTAAGCAGAGTTAGTTCTTTGTGATATAGTCAGTATGTCCTGCAACTTTACATGTGCTGTTTCAAATTTAAAGTTAGTAATAATGCTTAATGCAGAAAATCCTCCCCGCTTTTTTTACATGACAGATCTTTTCATCTTTCTTCATGAACATAAAAGTACTTGGTTCCTTTTGGCTAATAAAAATGAATATAAAAGTAAAGCAATAAACAGTGAATTTTTGAAAAGCAAGATACATGAAGTTTGGACCCCTGTTTGTATATTATACCTATTAAGTTACTAGTAAGATGTTTCTGGTTAAAAAAAAGAATTGCCACTGCGCATTTTTTAAAAATAAGCAGACTGTATATGAAAACTATGTTAATGTTTTCCTTGGAAGTCAAAAATGAAAAAATAGGAAAAGTATTAAAATTATGCGAGATAAATTAAAATTTGTGAAAAATGTATTTTCATTGAAATGCCTAAATATTTGTATAGTTCTTGAAAACAGACTTGTGAATTTTTTAATGCATGTTTTAAATTTGATTTTTTTACTCATTTCTTTTTTCTTCAAAAGGGAAAGGAAAGTAAATTTTGTTAACTGTTAGCATAACATTGTCCCTAGCATGGCTTTTTTTTTAAGTCCAGTATTATATCAAAAAATGTATATTTCTTTTGTTATCAATTGTGCAGATTGCCAGTTTGTGCTAAAAAAAATTGTCTAACCTAGGTATTTTTTCTATTAGCTGATTTAAATTAAATATATATATGTATGTATATTTTCCTTTAGAGGGCATTTATATGCATAAAATTTTTATAAGGTATGGAGTGGGATAATATCAAAGTTTATTGAAGCTTTATATAGAGGTGTACTGATTTTAAAACAAATGCTGTCTTTTTGGAAATTATATTATAAATTTTTCTGTGTAGGATGCTGAAAAAAAAATTTCGGAAATCTGTGATGCAATGAGTCAGATCAATGTAGCTGATTCAACAGAAAAATTAAAATCTTTCACTCAACTTGTTAGTCCTGTTTGTAAGACCTCTGAGGATTTAGAAAAATGTGTTTCTATTATATTTGATTTTGCTGTGAAAAGTAAATGGAATGCTCATCTATCGGCAATCTTTTGCAACTACCTGGGAGATATCGCAACTGATGGTACGAAGTTTCGAACTGTTTTATTACGAAAGCTTCAAACATCTTATAAGGGTAAGTCATTAAAAATATATTATGCTGAAATTTTTCTAGTTATTTAATTTAGAATTAAGCTATCAAATCATGCTAATACAACCTTCAATGTGATGTCCTGCTCTAGTATAATGAAAATTTATTAGAAAGTCCCAGCTGATCTTCCATAAAACCAAGAACAGAGCCAATGCGAGCATAATTTAGAGGTGGCAAAATTTTTAGAATTCAGGCATGAGGTGGCAAAAAAATCTAATGCCAGTTCTGCATAAAATTAATGGAATTTTTCTGTCAGTATAATGACCGTGTAATTCATAATAACTTTAATGCAAGCAATAAAAAGGGAGAAAGAAGAGAAAAAAGGATTGGAGAATATAATAAGTAAGGAAAAGCTGGTATGCCTAAAAATCAGTCCCTTCTCCCAACTAATTGATTCCTGAGTGTTACTTTTAAACGCCTGCTGGCTAACAAATCAACTGCATTCAACGACAGTACATTGACTAAGGCCAAATTCTGGGCCCTTGATTGTTTGGGAGGTGACACTTTTCTGTCTGAATTACCCTTGTACACAGTAAGTAAACTCCAAAACTTGTTTGGATTGGAGTAATGCTTATATTGATTTTTTGTTGTTGGCATAGCGAAAAGGATGGAGAAAGAATTACATTCTGATGAATTTAAATTCAGTTAACTTAGCGAATTGCACTTTTCCTGCACACATAGTGCAGTATGTAATAAAATGCTTTAAAATAGAAAATCGGATCCAAAGTAAAGTAAGAAGACGTTGCCCGGTAAAGAGGACTCAACATGATCAGAGATTTATAGTTAAAAAACCTGTGAAAAATTCAGATTTGAGAGTTTTAAAGATTTCTACAGAATTTACGGATACATTTTTTACTTGAATTTCGCTTAAAACTGCTCGACGAGTACTCAGATCAGCTGGACATATAGGCACTCTGCTCGAAGAAAAATTTTTTGGAAGTTCAAAAAGATAGAAAACTTAGGCTTTTATTCTCAAAATTAATGGTAAATAAGCCGGAAGTATATTGGAATAATGTCTTATTTGCAGATGAAAGCAAATTTAACATTTCTGGTTCTTATGGGGCATATAATTGTGAGGTGGAAAAAAAGAAAGAAAAAAAAAAGCTTAATCCCAAGATCTTGGTACTGCAAAGCATGGTGGATGTGTTCTTTTGTGGGGGTGCATGTCATCATCAGGATTAAATAATTTAACAATGGCTCAATGAACCATGCTTTTTATTTAAATATTTAAAAAGGTAATTTAAAAATACCCGCCCAAAATTAGGATTCTGGAAACAATTTTATTTTTTATAAGGATAATGATTCTAAGCACATGGTCATCAACATTTGCCTTTTGTGGTGTCTGTAAATAGTAAGATTACAATGTTCTGAAAACACCACCTCAGTCACCAGATTTAAATCCAACAGAACACATCTGGAGAGAATTAGAAGTTAGAGTACGACGACAAAACATTAAAACAAAAAACAAATTAAAAATAGTAATTATGAAAGAACAGAGGAACATTGATGCAGATATTACAAAAAAAAAAAAAAAAAAAAAACTGGT
>KK120478.1:459940-482111 GCA_000611955.2 Stegodyphus mimosarum
CAGACGTTTAAAAGCTGTCATAAATACTGCAGTATATACTACAAAATACTAACTGACAGAAATACTACAATATTTATGAATATGTGCAGATTTCTTTAAAGCGTACGAAGACTTTTGTGAGGTAACTTTTCTGTTACTTTTTTATTATTGATTCCTCCTCACCCCAAAAAAGGGTTTTATTATGCTCATAAAATAATTAATGTAGTTTTGCTAAGAGAAATTTATAGACATTATATAAAAATTTTCATTCAAAAATATTAATGTTTATCAATGAATAAAGCAATATTTCACTGAAACTCATAAGCATACAAACACTTTTGTGAGCCACTGTATTTAATTCTCAAACTGTTTTGATTAGGAAGTTGTCTACATGATACAGTAGGAGTCCAGAAATCCGCAATGCTTGGGACCAGAGGTTGTGTGGATTTTAGGATTTTGCAGATTTCGGGCCAGAAAAGCTAAATCATAACTAAAAGACAAAAAGTGCAAAATAAATAAGGCATATTAGATACATGTAATTAAATTATTATGTACAATAATATACATTAATTTATTATATGCATTAAATTATTATATATATGTAATATATATTTATTATATTATTCATTTACATTAGTGATTACAGGAATATTTTAAAGCATTAAGGACATATACAATAAAGACATGTAAAAATAAGGGATATTAATAAAGCATAAAATATATTTTTTTCATCTGTTTAAAACATTTTTCTGATAGAGGTTTGTTTTAAAACTTTAAGGTGCTCCAGAGTAAAGTTTTTTTTTTTTTTTATAAATCCTGTAGGATCATAATCTTTTGCTCTTTGACGCTGCTTTGTTGTTCTAAATATTTTAGGTATTTTTCACCATGTTCCAAACCCTCATTAAAAGATGTTTTCTCACTCCTGTCAAATTCACCATCTGTGTTCATATCGGAATCGTTTTCTTGCTGTGGCGAGTTCAAAACGGAGCCAATGATTTCATCATTGTTTATCTGATATGCCAGTGTTGGCTCATCTGAACACATCATCCATATTAAAAACCTCTTCTGGGCTAAGATTTTTTTTCTGCCACTAACACAGAATCATTATTATTCGGTAATTATGACATCATTATGGGATAAATATTTTTTCTTCGGTATTTCATTCTTCATATTGTGGTTTCTGGAACTAGTAAATTGAATGTTTATATTTTGAGAGGCAATGCGGATTTCAGGTCAGTGGATTTTCGGTATTTGACTGTATTATCAATTCAGTATTTTCTTTTTGTAAAATGTTTGCAATTTTTAATTTATAATCAGTAAAAATGAAACATTATTTTATTTATTTATTTTGTGATGTTTACTGTTTGCAATGAATTTGATTTTTGTGCTCACTTTTCCTTCATTACTATTTCCCCCTCTCAAAAATTTTGATTATGTTCAATTTTCCATCAGTTGAAAAATAAGTATTAGTTTCTTTGTGATAGTGTTCATTCTTTCACATTCTTTATAATTTTGTTTAACTATAAAAAAAGGGGAGGGCTCTTTCCCCCTCTTCAAGAGTACAGAATTTAGCATGCTAAACAAAAGTACAAATACAGTGACCATTTTATTGAAAGGTAAAGTAGTATGTGGAGATGTAAAAAACTGCATTGGGAAAAAATCTTTGTGTTAATAATTTGTTTCACAGTTTCAGGATTCTTTTTCTTACTGTTTTGCATTTCATACACTGTTAGGTTGAAGAACTAACTATTATCAGATTATGAAATAGACAGTTAAATATAGGTGCACTGTTTGATTCTATAATAGCAGCAGCTGCCGAATAATAGTTTTCACAAATATAAGTAACAAGGAAGTTTGCAACTATTTAACATTTATAATTTTATAATTTTTGCACGTCATCTTATTTAATATAAACTGATGATCTAAAATCAGAAAATATCCCAAATTCAGAATTGCCGAAGTTCCAGCACTCTGGATCTAAAAATTTATATATTATGTTTCACAGCTCTTATGTACATAGCGTATTCGGAAACTAAGTACCGTTTCATTCTAGCGCCGTCGCAGCGCTGTGGTAGGCGTCCCGCGCATGCGCAGTAGTCTTTCTTGTTCGCTGACTTTCAATTGTCGCCATTTTGGTTGCTCTATGTTGTGTTTTCAGTTTGCTGTGCACATTCAAAATGTTTTAAGACAATTAGTTCTCCCGCTGACTGTGAGATTCGGGCCATGATTAAATTTTTGAACGCGAGGAATGTTAAACCGGCCGAAATTTATCGTCCAGTGACAAAAGTTTACGGTGAATACGCGATAAGTGATGGAATGGTGAGAAAGAGGGGTAAGAATGTTTAATGCAAGTCGAACAAATGTCCACGCCGAGGCTCGGAGTGGTCAGCCTTCTGTTGTCACCGATGATTTGGTAAGGAAAGTTAATGAAGCAATTCATGAGAACAGACGCTTCACTGACAATTCTTTCAGAGGCATTTCCACAAATTTCACGTACTCATACCTGCCAACTTTTACGAATTTTTCGTAATTTTTACGAAAATGCGTTTGTCTTTACGATTTTACGATCGTAATCCATTTTTTTACGATTTTTTTCCTTTTTCAAGTGTTTTTAGTGATTTTTGTCGAAATTTTAGAATTTTTCACCAATTCAGCGATTTTCGCCAGTTGCATCGTGTTTTACCGCCAACTACCGACTACTTCGAATCCAGTAACCTGCAGTTTCTCCCAACTCGCCGCTTAACCAGCCAATCCAATGTGCTGAACATGTTTCTCCCACTCTTTTCTTTGTGGGCGCCAGATTATTTTTTTCGCGTTCGCTGCAGCAGCAAGGGAATTACTCAGCTCGGACTCAGCGAGCGTGGATTGTCGCATTCTGTTTTTTTTTTTTTTGCACGTGCTACGAATTATCTTAATACGTCGTTGTTATGAAATGAGTTCAAAAAAACCGTATTCTCAATATTTTCGCCCTGCCTACAAAGCTGAATTTCCAACAATTAAAGAATCCTTCAAAGGAAATAACTATGCATTTCGCAACGTGTGCGTGTGTGACTTCATAATAAGTCACGGTGGAAGAAGCGACATTGTGAAGCATGTTAAGTCTAAAAAGCATAAGTTAATGCTTCAGCTTCGACAACGTCAAAGAAAGTGGATGATTTTTTTTCAAATTCGGCTACGAATTCAGATGCCGATGTCATTTTGGCAGAGTGTTTGCATTCCTCATCGAACACAACGTGCCGTGAAGCGCTGCCGAACACGCCGGTCAACTTTTCAGACGGATGTTTCCCGACTCCAAGAATGCTCAGAAATAAGTTTGTGCTCGTATGAAAACATCTTCTATTGTGAACGAAATTGCTTGCGATGCACAAAGTAAAACGATAGCTGCACTTCAGAATTCAGCATTTTCGGTGTCAATCGATGGCAGCAACGACAGCGATTGGAAGCTTTACCCCATCGTTGTCACATATTTCTGTGATGTTTCTAATGAAATGAAAACTCATCTTTTGCGTCATCCATTGTTAAATGGAGAAGCTACGGGGGAAAATATTGCCTCCTTGGTAATTAATGAGTTGAAACAACTTAACATCCCAATATCAAACTGCATTTCATTTTGTGCAGATAATGCTCATGTCATGGTGGGTGACAAAAAAGGTGTAGCCTCTTTCCTCAAAAAAGAACAAAATGAATTAATTGTTATTGGATGCCCATGCCACTTAATTAATTTGGCAGCAGAAAAAGCTGCAGCTGCTTTACCATTAAATATTGACCAGCTTCTGATTGATGTGTTTTTCTATCTGGAAAAAAGTGTAAAAAGGAAAGAAAACCTAAAGAATTTCCAAGAACTGTGCTCTGGTGAAACGGGAAAAATTCTGAAACATGTATTCACGAGATGGTTATCCTTAGGCAGAGCGCTAGGAAGGTTTATTGAACAGTGGGATGCATTGCTAAAATATTTCCACGAAGAGACCAAAACGAAACCACAGATCCCATCAAATTTGTTGGCATATAAGATTCCGAAAACCAACTTTGCTTCTAATCAAAATGCTTTAAAAGGGAAAAGCCAACACACAGAATCAAACCCTTTAAAAAGAAAATGCTTAGAAGACTCCTCAAAGGTCAACTTTGTTAAAGAAGTTGAAGGGAAGAAGAAACAGTCTTCTATTAGCCGGGAGGAAAGGATTTTCTATCTTCTTTCTTCGGATTTGAACAAAGCATATTGTAGTTTTGTGTTAAGTACCATTAAGATTTTTGAAAGTGTAAATACCCTTCTACAATCAGCTTCGCCAAAATCTCCCCTGCTTATCCAAATTCTTAATGATCTTTTGAAAGAACTTTATACTAAGTTTGTAAAACCGTCCGTTGTGAAAAACAGTGTGTTGATTCGTGTTGCCTATAATAGTTTGGCAAATCAAAAGGATGACAATGATCTTATAATTGGAAATCAAACCAGGGAACTTGTAAATTCTTTGAAAGATCATGAGAAAAAAGAATTTTTTCAATGTGTTAGAAAGTACTTTTCCTCAGCCTGTGATTACATTGTAAGGAAGTTTCCTTTGCAAAATGAAGTTCTTTTAAATGCTGAAGTGGCAAATTTGAAACAAATTGAAAATTCATCTTTTGAAAAGATTCGTTTTTTTATTGATAAATTTCCATTTTTGTTAACAATTAAAGAAAATGAATGCCATAATGATGCTTTAGATGAACTACAGAACCAATTTTCTGCTGCACAGTTTGAAGACTTTGCCAGTTCTGGAGAAGATAGACTTGATGTCCTCGTTGGTACCTTAAAAAGAATAAAAAGAGCTGTTGGAACACCAAAATATGATAGACTAGCAAGAGTTTTATGTGCTATTCTCGTAATTCCACACAGTAATGCTGAGTGCGAGAGAGTCTTCAGTGTTGTGAAGAAAAATAAAACTATGTTTCATTCTTCAATTTCATCAAAAACTCTAGAAAACATTTTACTTGCTAAATGTTACGAGGAAACTAATTGTTATGACAGGAAATTTTCCAAAGAATTTTTGGCTAAAGCCAAAAAATGCACTCTAAATTCATTGCAATAATTTTTTTGTGTAACATTAAGTTCTTGTTTTATGCTTCCTAATAAATTTTTTAGTTACTACTTAATTGAGATTTACTAATGTAAGTACAATTTTCTTTTTTCTATTGGTATAAATTGTTATTTTTTTAATATCAAAGCATGATATTAATTCTTCGTGTTCTTCTGAATTTTGGAGAAATCTTCTGAATTTTTATCTTTAGAGGTTGGCAGGTGTGCGTACTGTTTTGTTCGAAATTGTGTCCGACCGCTCGAATTATCGCAAACTGTGTTCCCGGTGGGTTCCAAAAATGCTCACTGATGTTCACAAAACTAAGCGACTTGGTAGTGCCCTGACATTTCTCACGCGGTACAGTGACGAGGGAGAAAACTTTTTAAACCAAATTGTGACAGGTGACGAAACTTGGGTGTGTCATTTCACACCAGAATCAAAACAACAATCGATGGAGTGGAGACACACTCATTTTCCGAAAAGAACAAAAGTTCAAAGTGACAATGTCATCACAAAAAAACATGTGCACTGTCTTCTGGGATAGGAAAGGCGTTTTGCTTAATTTCTTCCCAGAGGTGAAACCATTGATGCGGCACGATATTGTGAGACTTTAACAAAACTAAGGCGTGCCATTCAAAACAAACGAAGAGGAATGCTCAGTAAAGGAATTGTGTTGCTCCATGACAGTGCTCGGCCCCATACTGCTGGTGTCACTCAATCGTTAATTCGACAGTTTCATCGGGAGCAGTTCGATCACCCGCCGTACAGCCCGGACTTGGCGCCGTCCGACTATCACTTGTTCCTGCACATGAAGCTCGAGCTCGGTGGCAAGCGCTTTGGATCTGACGATGACGCGAAAAATGCTGTGGAGTCGTGGTTATCAAAACTGGCGGGAAGTTTCTTTGACGATGGTATACAAAAACTGGTCACCCGCTATGACAAGTGTTTGATCATTGGCGGAAACTGTGTTGAAAAATAGTTTAAGACATGTATTTTCATGTAAAAATAAAATTGGATTCGAAAAAATTTTTTTGCTATTTTTTTTTTTCAAAACGGTACTTAGTTTCCGAATACGCCTCGTAAATTTTTCAAGCCTGAAAAATCTCAAACTATGAATATTTTTATCGAAAAATGTATTACTAATCAATTTTAAATTGTGTATGTATATAATTTTAACATAGATTGTAGTACTGTTCAATTTGCAAAAAGTGTTTATAAAAATTATTTAGAATAAATGCAATGTTATTGAAATGATTTATTTTATTGTTTTGCTATGTGAATTGTGGTTCTGAATAATGGCTAAAGAAAATGTATGCAGCCTGTACACATGCATTAAATTGGTGTTTTTATCTTGAGCATCTCAGATTTACATCACAAATATTAATTCTGTTCTGAAGTTCCAACTTCTCACACTATTTGAAAAATCCTTCATAGCATTCTGTTGCAAAATAATGTTATCATTCTTGTTGTGAGTTAAAAATCTGGAATTCCTTATGGGACTTAAAATTCAAAAACTTTTTTCTAGTATTCTATTTATTTATTTATTTTTTTGTTCTGCATTAAACACTGTTAGCATTTAATTTCTCTGGGTGCTTAACATATAGTCAATATAAATTAGAGGTCAGTTAGGTTTTTGTATTCATTATAGTTTTTATTACATTTCTCCACATTCTGAAGAAGAACTTAATTTACTTCTATTAATTAAAGTTCTATAATTAAAAAGAATATTAATGTAAATCATATGTATGTGTAAACCAGCATATCAAATATATATGTTATTACTAAATTTTTATGAATGGATGATTGATCTTAATTTTTAGTAAATGTCTTGTAAAAAAAATTAAATTTTATAGATAGGAACAAAAAGTATTTAGAGTTGGAGAAGTTTCTCTTGGATGCTGCATTTTTATGTGAAATATTTCATCACATGCAGATTGAGGGATGCTGTTTAAAAGTCCTAGCTCATCCCATTATTGATTACTTTGGAATGTTAGTTGATGGTGCTTCATTTAAAGAAACAGAGCTTTTCGTTGAGCATGTAAGTATAGCATGTAGCAAAATATATGTTTATATTTTAATATATATTCTTTGTTTTCTCTGGATATATGTTAACTTTCATAAGTAATAGAATTTTTAACATGTACACAATTTTAAAAAAAATGATTTAAAGGAAGGATCAACATCGGATTTGGTGTTTGGTGCTTTTATTAGTGACCAAATTAGCAAGGAGAAAATGTGACAAAATTTTAATACAAAACCCCTCTCTTCCCCAAAAAAAGTGTTTTTACAATAAATAAAAGAATTTTAATGGAAATTTAAAATGAAAGCTCTCACTTTAATTTATGTTTGAAAATGCAAATTCGTACTTGGAAAGAAGTTGGAATTTATTTTTCAAGTAGCCATGATTTGACAATAAGGCTAATATGGCATCAAATGCATTATCATGCCCTTTATATTACCATCACTTGCAATAACTTGCATTATCACTTTGATGGTAAATTAAAAATTATCATAATTTTGAGTTGGGGGGGGAGGAAGTCTTACAAGTGAAAAAAAAAGTTTGGCAATTTTTATTACTTGGTTTTTGGCTACGGTTTTGAGTTTATTGTATCCTTTGGTGATAAATACTGTTGAGTTTATTGACTGATCAGTGGTCATCTTTAAAATCAGCAAGTACTTAAATTCTTTCTGAATTATGCTCTTTTTGAATTGCACATTTTTAGGTGTATTTTTTAATATATGTGAGCATTTCCTATTATAAATCAGAACTTCTCAATAACTCGAAAACACTTATAAGTTAGGACCGTAGCTTTATTTCACATCTCTATAATTATTTCAACACTTTCACCACAAAAGGCGGGAACACTTTCTTCTCCAAAAGCGAGAACACACACTTGGTTTTTCCCTTTTCTTGCACAGCACTGCCCTCTGGAGGCATTTTCTATATTTTACAGTTCATATATCAGGGAGGTGAGACTGAACAATACGTAGGACAATAAATAACCCATATATATGCATACCATATATGTATTTGAAGATGCATACACATACACTTATATGTGTACCACATACATATTTGAAAATTTAAATTTACAGTTTTATATTTAATAGTCATTCCCCTAATTAGTATCCACTGACTGTAAAAATATAGATATTCTATAGCTAATGTTTGCAGCATATTTTCCCGAAATGTGTTTTCTAACGGACATTTTTCATTGTTTGCATTGCTTTCAGTTATTTTATGTTTGTATTTATATTATTATTACGTATTATTTCATTCAAATGATCTTTAAGAATATAATTTACTTCTAAATGGAAAACATTGCACATCTCTAAAAATTTTCAACTTTACAGTCACATTCTGTAAATAATAGCCGTATTTTCATGTTGTTTCTCTTGCATGACTTGCTAATCATCTTATGCCAAATGTACCTCATCAGTTTCCAGTCTGGCAAATATTTCATTCTTTACACTTAGTTCTACTGATAGATGCATTTATAATTTTTTAAATATGAAGTCAACATTTTTTCAAAATATACTTTTGTGTGTGTTTTAATTATTTTATTATCAGGTGCTAGAATATGAAGCAGTAAAACCTTTTTTTGCCATGTCTTTCATAAGAAAAGTACACCAACATTTTGATGAGGTTATATTTACATTCAATAACTGTTTTGTTGTTTGTAGTATGTAAGAAATGTTAATATGATACATTAATTTGACTTACTACATTTGCTAATGCTGTTCACCAAAGGTATAAATAACAGATTTTTTTAAAAATTCCCTTTATTTAAATTTCAATAATAAACGTCTTTCATCACTTCTAGAAAACTAATGCAAATAGCTCGATATTTTCCATGCAGTGTCAAATTTGTATTTTAAAATAGTATAAATATGTGACAATTTTTTATTATTCATGATTTCATATGCCAAAACTTTTCTGTGCATTGAGCCTTATTTTGAATTGTGTAGAACTGGAACATAATTCTTATGTAGCAAACTCGTGATATCTTGAAACATATCTCCTTAATTGTAATGTACAAATTAGAGTCCCTGTGCGTAATTATTATTAGTATGTTAAGTTGAGTAATCTTTTGACTCTCAGTATTGTAAACTAAAATTCTGGTGTGGAGTGGTACTGCAGTTGCTTAAGTGATGTCAGTGCTCATCTTATGAGAAGTAAGATTAGTCTATTAGGTAATGAGACGCTTGCTTCATAAGGCAATTGTAATAATGCCCACTTTATTTCTTAATAGTTGGCTAGAATAATTCAGATTTCAACATATTTCAGAAATATATATGGAAAGTTAGATACATTGTTGGAATGTCTGTGAAAAATAGAAACAAATTTTATGCAGATTATAGTATTTGATGCATGTTTAATCTGCATGACAAAGAAACTTTTTTCACATTTTTTGAATTGTTAATATTTAATATCTGCTAATACTTTTAAATGGAGGATGAATTGCTTTTAAGCTATAATTTGGCACATAAATTCTAGTAATTATGTTCATTCAAATCCTTAGGCTAATTGTTCCTGTGAATAAATATATTTTAAGTAAATCATTTCTTTAACCTTATTTGAATTAAGTTTTTCAGTTTTGATCACATTTATTAATAATTTTAAACTAAATGAGAATTTTTGGATTTGAAATTCCTTAGTTTTTTAACATTAGATATGGATATAGATTAATTTTTCAGTTTTTTCTGGTTTTTCTGTTACTTTGCCATATACTGCAGAGCATTTATCACCAATGGTGAACTGTCAGAGGTGTTCTAATTATACATGTCATAAGATTTTTAATTTATCTTTCAAATTAAACTTATGTATTTCCTTTCCAGATTTTCATACTTATTGACTAATGTTATACTTTTTATATTTTATTTTTAACTCCTTTTATTTCTGAAAGGATCAGTAATTTTCTTATATATATATTTATATATATACACCTAAATTTTGAAAGTAAATTTTATATATTTGATAAAATGTATATAAATTTTATATATTTAAAATTTCGCATGATTTTTATCTAGTATTCCTGCAAATTGAGAAAATTAGCAAATCCTTACTGAACAGTTTTTATGAGTGAAGTAGTTTTTGTAAGGGATATTATTATCAGTTATAGGTGCTTTCTGAGTATCCCCACCCCTACCAAAGTCCAAAGTTGCAGACTCATTGCTGATTTTGGAGAGTTGCTGATTTCACAAACTTGTTATACTCTTTGAAAAGAAATGTTTATTTATCTACCTTTAATGTCTATTTCAAGAATGCATCAAATGCTGTCTGCTTTATTATTATTATTATTATTTTCTTGTATGACGTAAAGGAAGTATTGCAATCATGAACAATTTTGGGTTTCATATTTCAATGGAATCATCCATTTTGTCTGTTTCTGAATCCATTTGAGTGATTTTTTTTGGCATGTCATTTATATATATGGATAGAATAAATGACTCCCCCCCCGCAAATAGATTTAAAATGTATTTTTTCATGACGTCTGTAGATGTGCATACATATCTCACATAACTCAAAAGCAATTAGTCATAGAACATTTAAACTTTGTGTATTAGACTGCTATAACATCTAGTAATGACCCTTTTTTTATGCAATTGGCAGCATCGAACATTGCATACATGTATCCACTGTCTTAACCCGACTTTATTTTCGTAGTCGTTAATTGTAGTCACATACTTCCAATTACCGAAGTATTGTAAATGACAAAAGTACTCATGTTTTGACAATGTCAAAATAAAAAATATATTTATGACAAACAGCAAAATCTAACTTTAAAAACTGTTTCTCGGGTCCTATATTTATGTTTGGAAAAGTTTTATACGAGTTTTTTTTTAATGAAAAATAAATTTATAAGAAATTTGACTTTCATTTCTTAAAAATTGATGGAATATTTAATTTAAAAATTTTCAAATTTTTTATGTCATTTTCAACTTTTCTTCAAAGATTGGTTATTCAAATTAGAATAATTTGAGGAAATTGATGAGTGCAGCATAAAATGTATGCAGTTTGAATAGGCCATACAAAGAAGTTAAGGTGTCCACATCAGTTTTTTTTTTTAATTTTATTTTTTTATTTATTCTTTTTTCATTCAAAATGCACATTTGGTTTTTGGCACTGTTGTTATCCTTCTGTACAGTAATCTGTTCCCCCTCCATCCAAAAGCAAATTGTATAAATTTGGCATTGTGCACAAGGTCAGCATCCAAAATCCTAAAATGAGAAGAAAAGAGGCACATGATGTCTTTAAGCAAGCTGCATCATGCTGTATGCAGGTAGAAAGTTAAGTTCAGACTAAAAAAACTGCAGGATGCGATCCACCGCTATGCTGAAATTCCCGTAGGAGGGACTATAGTTTGCAGTCACACTGATGAAAATAACAGATAAGTGAAAAAATCATCTGGAGGAATGCTACGTGACTGCCACATAAGTGCTTTTTGCTGACACCGGGAGTTGCCACATAAATACTCTTGACGACATGCCTCATCAATAGCTTTTCGGTGGTTATGCAAATAAGAAAATACCCAGATACGGGCTTTCTCTAACTCTATACTTAGGTTTTTCTTGCAGTGTCGCTGAAATTTTCAACAGTTTTAGCATATTGCTTTGTAGGAGAGTTAAACAAAATTATTTGTTTTTAAGGAAAACTACTATAATTGCTAGTATATTGAAGGCTAAAAGCATGTTGTAGTGTAACGTAGTTCTGCAGTATGCCCGACTCTTTTGATTTCCGACCATACTCCTGTGAACCCAGTTTGTAACATATTTCTCTCAACTTTCTCTTATTCTTAAAATTTTTTATGATTTTTATATAGCTTGCCTTAATACTTCATTATTTGCTCCCCAAAAATTTATTTTTGATATCTGAAAGGGCATTGTTTACCTCTAGATTACATATAAACGAAAACCAAAATTATTTCATCAGTGAGACATTATGGCACATTTCTGCTTAGTGTGTGAGAGTATATGTGTCTGAAAATGTTACGTTCCAGTTCTTCAATGAGCATCAAATACTGCTGCACAAAGTAAGATCAAGGTTTTTATTTTGCTCGTCTCGCCCCTGAATGCTGTTTCACTTGCTGTGAAGAGATTGTGATCTTTTATCTAGTTATGTATGTGAAAAAGATAAAATATTCGTGTGTGTTTCAGAAATCGTACACAGATGACTTTTCGTCTATTATTTTGTCAAGGAAATGCAATGTTCACTGTTGGTCATTGCGATTTTTAGATTTCGCACAATGGAAGTGCCGATGTTCTTAAACATGTACATAGACAAGAACACAATGCCAACATCAGTTGTATTAAAAAAAATTAAATTCTTCTTTGGAAGCAAAAGCCAAACAATTATTAATTCAGAATGCCTGTTCTCTGCCTTTTTGCTAGAATACTACCTGCTATTGAATACATATCAGATCATGCTACAGCTTTATTTAGAAAAATGTTTCCCAGTAGTAAAATTGCTAAGAAATACTCAAATGCAAGGACAAAACCAGCTGCAGTTGTTAAAGAAATAGGTATGATACATAAATCTTTAGTTACTGATTGTACTAAACAGCTCAGTTCTGCCTCTCCACGAATAAAGACAGTAATACCAACGCAAAACTGTATCTAATTAATGTTTCTTTCTTTTTTAAACCCAGAGTTTTCAGAAATTGAGTGTAGTTTACTTTTTATCCCCATTTTAGAAGGAGATTCAACAGGCCTTTCGTGTAGCACAGCTAATTATTAAAACTTTTAAGAAAATGCAATTTCTTTAGATAATTGCTAAACACTTGATGCTAACAATACATCAGTTGTGATAGGTTTTGAAGACTGTTATTGCATGTATTTTAAAAAAAGAAAATTCAGATTTCCAAATTATGAGGTGCGCATACCTGTCACTTCTAAATTTAGCAGCTGTAAAAGGGACAGCTTCTTTACTAATAAGTGTGGATGAAAACATTATTGATATTATTTATTATTTTGAAAGTAGTTCTAAAAGGAAAAAAAAAATTGAAACAATTCCAGCAGCTGCATAGTGCTGAAATAAGAATATTTTTTTAATATGTATGTGCATGCTCATTATCTTTAGAGAAATGTTCATCTAGAATCCTCGACCAATGGAACTACTTGTATTTTTAAGAATTAGTAGCTGAACTTTCAGATATTAATTAGTTACTATTTAAAGCTTATTCCTTGTGAAAAAGGATATTTTTTCTATGTATTTGGTAATTAATAAAAGTAATAATTAATGAAAAAGTAAATGCTTAAATTGCGATTTAGCACAATTTACAAAACAATTTTTAGCAAAAGCAAAGCAGCTATGTACTTAATTAAAAATGCCTTCGTTTTAATTTTTTCATTGTAAGAGTTTTTCCCGTGTAATTATCTGAATATGCATCAATTTTCTCTATAAAATTAATTTAAAACTTTTTTCCTCTGATTTTTCGTTTTCAACATATTTCTGGCATTTTGCTGTTACAGAACTGTAGGGGTAATTTTTCTTTAGGATTTTAGACATCGTAACGTGGAAAGTTTAGAAAGATTTGAAGGCAAGATTTATAGACCGACGAATCTAGAAGATTCCAGAAAAGTGTCTTCATGGTGTTAACATGAAATGGATGTATTTTACAGAAAGGTTGTGAAGAACTTTTACTTTTTGGAGAATTTTCAGAAGAATGAAAACATGATATTTGAATGTTTTACTTCTGATACTAGAACTCTTTTTCTTAGCATGTTTATCTTCCCATTGTTTTCTCTACTTTTCACTAGACACAATCATGGAAAATATCAAACATGCTTCTAATCTTATCACATGGACAGGCATTTATAGAAAGGAATTTTTCTATTAATAACGAAATTGAAAACTAACAATTTGTTTCATCTTATATGTTTCAGTGCATCATCAGTGGCATAACTAAGGTGGGGCAAAGGGGACATCTGCCCATGGGTGCAGCATGCATGGAGTGCAAAACTGATGTTAAAAAATTTTAGATTGAAATGTTTTTCATTTTTGGCATACAGAAAGGGGCGTAGAATCATCAGTTGTCTCCGGGTGCTGAAAACCTAGCTATGGCTCTGTGTGTCATACACAGGGTTGGCGCTGTGCATTTTTCCACCTGGTGCAATTTCTGTGGCTCCTAAATTCTGCTGCCTAGTGCCTTCCTAAATTCTAAAATTTTGACATTTGTAGATTTTGTTTCTCGGTGTGTTACTAATTCTAAGCGTCCTGCTACACCAGCTGTGTAACCGGCCCATACCATATATCATTTCATATTTATTCTGAATGTTCAAATTACTAAAAGAAATAAAATTAGCACCTTTTCCTATACATTCTAAATGCATGTAATTTTTTAGAATAACAGAAATCTTTAATTAAATCCAAAATTCTAAAATGAAGAGAAAACATATTCAAGAAAGAAATCAAGTATATTAAGAGAAAGAAAAGTATTTTCCAAAGATATGTACAGTTATTATTATATAAATTTAGCACTTGTTTATAATTTCAGCCTTTGCTGTAATTTTTCCTTTCCGTTTCCTCACCAGAATGAAAATCGTTTGGATAGTTTTTAAACTAAGGTTTTGGGGGTTGTAAAACAGAATTTGTTTCTGGCCTACGCTTGCACCTTGCATTAGTTCCTACTAGCTCTGGTAATTTGAATTATTCATCTTTATGGTATTGTTGCCAATATTTTAATTTGTTATGAGGTAACGAATTACAAGTTTGTTATGATGTGTTACAAGTTTAGATTTACTTAGTTTAGATTAAAAGTGTTGAATTTATATCCATTATGGCTTCCAGCTTTATGTTGAAACCAAGTCCAGGTTAACTGGTAATTTTATGTTTGTACATTTTGAACAGTCACAAATAGTGAGGTAGGATAAACTTGAAGTATATTTATTTTGTTCTCTGTTTGATGGTTAACTGTGCAGAACAAATGTAATTACTTAATTTTATAGTAATTGACATAGCAAAGTTAAATAAAACCTGCATCAGGTGTTACACAATAATTTCTGGTCTGTGGGAAGATACACAATTTAACCACTTTTCCATTTCTGTAAACAGTACACCTTTACAGAGTTTAATAGATCACAAATTCATTTAAAACAAAACTCTATACTCAAACTGCTTTGAATATCACAATTGTTTAGAAAGAAAACTACGTAACTGACTTGATGGCTCACTCAATATTGAAAATGTGATTGGCTGCCTTTGTTTTTTGATGATATGCAGTAACACAGTAGCTAAGGGTGCAATTACATGGGATGTGTATAAGGACTCAATTAATATTAGTGAGGGTAATGCTAATTACTATTAAAAGCTTTTTTTTTAAATACATTTTTGGTCAAAAATGGTCACATCAGGAATCCTCGCAGTTGCTTTTCCTTTTATGCATTGAAAAATTTAAACTTCCTTAATATTTTTCTTTTCATCAGCATTTATTGTAATTTTATTTTCTACCATTGCTGATAATTTTTTCTCGTACTTCTAACAAAGTCATTGCATATCACAGGTTAGTAGCTATTGCTTTAAAACATTAAAAGAATGAAATTACTGTAGTAAAATCCACTTCTGATTTACACAAAAAATTAACACCTTTCTGATCTGGAATACAACTTTGGGTTCTAGCCATATTTTTAAATGAGAGTTTTATTTTTGTTTACATTTTGTAACCGTTAAATATATGAAGTGCAGCTGCATCTTTGCTGTCTTAATGCTTGATAAAATTATTGATTGTTCTGCTTTAGTCTCAAATTAACGGCTACTCTTAAGTTTTAAACGGAAATTATGATTTTATGTTGATCATCCTTTTTTTAAGATTTTTATTCAATTATGGCAAAGTACCCAAGGGCTTTTACTAAGATGTATTCCATCTTAAATGAAAGCCACGCGAAACCTTTTTTATTTTTTCAACACAAACAAGATTTAAATATTCAAAACGTAGCTGTGACTTAAAAAAGTATGACGGCGAAAGGGATTATGGGTATTTTTAGCATTGTTTCTGGAGCGAGTTAGAAAAATTTTTGATGGTAGATACTTGCTTTAAGCCTGTACATAACTTTGAAATGGAAGATATATTTATTTTGTATGTCAAGTGTGAAATTTGATACATATGCCTCAGAGGAGGGAGGCCTTTATAGAGTCCTTTCTAACAAAAACTGGCTTGTGTACACGTTACATATGGGGAAAACACCATGCAGTCAGCCCGTTCAATGAGATTCGAATCCCAGACCAAAGTACCAGTGTTCAGTGACTTTACTGCTTGGCTGCTGGTGGGCATGTAAGTCATCCTAAAAATTGCTAAAAGTCAAGAAATTCATAATGTTCGAATTTCTTTCCATGTGCTGCTGAAAAAAATGTCATTTTAAAATCATCAAAACCAGATGTAAACTGCATTAAAGTTTTAGTCTTCTAATTATTTTAAAGGAAAAACCAACATGAATTCTTTATTTATATTTTAAATCAAATATATGTATAGCTTTACTGAATGCTTTAACAACAATGTATGTATTTCTTAATAATTTATAGATTTTTAAGTATTAACTTTAATCAATATAATTTATAATACATCTAATTCATACTATTTATAAGTTAACTGAAAATTTTTCTATACATTTTCATTGTAATTAAAATATTCCTATCCCACATATATTCCTGGTATAGAATAATTGCTTGTGTATGACTAAAAAGGTTTTTGTGCTAGTTCTTTTTTAAGATTAACTTGATTCATGTAGTTTCTAATATATATATATAATTCATATAATTTACACTATATGTCTTGAGTATTATTATTATAACACTTGTACCATTATTGTAATCTATTAACTGTAATCAGGTTGTCTGTCTCATCAGTTACTTGCTTTCTATGTATTGCAGGTTAAAAAAAGGGAAAAAGTATTTTTAGTGCACTTAGCTTTGCCATACTCAATGTTGCCTAGCAAATTACTTTATAGCATTTTGATCATAATTGTAAAGCACATAAAATATCATTTCTGAAGGGATTATCTTTACCTCTTTTCCAGTACTTGAAAGAATGCTACTGATTTTTAGTTTCTGCTTCGGACACCTGTATATGAAATAATCATATTGTGCATATTTGAGTGCTCAGCATATTCTGCTAATGTATTATGACTTAAAATTTGCTATTTATGACGAATTCTAGTGCTAAATCCTAAATGAAAAATCCTAAAATTTCTAATTTTAGCAGTGTGTGAAGGTGCAGAATCTTGATGGGGGACACTACATTATTATTTGAGTATATTCTGAGATCATGCTTCAGAGAAATTTAAAATTTTCTGATAAAGTGTTCCATTTGGGAGAAATGCTTATATCCTGACCATATTCTGATAGGATGCACAACTAAAGTTGATGAAAAAACTAAGTTGATTACTGAATACACTGATTGAATGCTGAATACAAAGAACTCTGTTTTTTGGCTTGAATTAATTTAGATCTGAAATTGATCTGTAATAAATGTGAGTCCCCCCCCCTCCTGTTAAAGAAGTCTGTGATGAAGCTTTGAATGCTGCATCATCATATGCATCTTTCGCTCAACTTTTCTTTCTCTCAGTGTATGTTTTGAAAGCTTATGACTTACTGACTTACATTTAAGACTTTAGTCATATTTACCTTATTTTTGAGTCACTGCAGTATTGGTTTTTTAATTTGTTTCTCTGTTCTCCCCCTCCCCTCAAGAAGATCTCCATTGGTTTTTTCGAGTCTTAACCCTTTGAAGGGCACCGGTATAAAAAATATACCGTATGTTTGTCAATTTTTTAACCTCCTAAAAGTTCATAATTTTTATACACCTAATGTTCTAATCTTGAGTTTCTAGTGTTTTCTTTTTATTCTAAATGGCAGCACTACCCTATGATTGCTCAATATTTTGCAATTTTGAAATTAATATACCTCGTTTTAAGGTATCATGTTTGAAGATTCATAAATTCTATTGAAGCGGAAGAAAAAATACAAAATCTGCAAATATATGACGTACAAATGCTAAATATTATATATTTGTTGCATTTAAATGAAAACTGCTAATTAAAAGAAGATTATTTATACGATTTTAAAACCGGTATATAAAATATACCGGTGCGCATACAAAGGGTACAATGCCAATAAATGGCAGCACCAGGCATTTCTCTATTCTGTGGGATGACACAAATTACTTTATATTATAATTGTTTATGATGTAATAATTAGTTATTTGTGAATAATTTACCAGTTGTTTTGGATTAAATATTATGTTCATGGGTATATGGGGACTTTACTGACCCTGTGCTGAGTATGAATAAAAGTATCTTAGTTTCTTTTTATCCTTAGTTTACTCCAGCTAACATTTTAATTTCACCACTTTACTCTTTCCCATCCCTCGAGAAAAATTTCGATTTCAAAACTGTCGACTGGCGTCAAAACATCATACAATTGTAGGGGTTAAATGTGGCATGTTAGTCCTGAAAGACACTCATTGCTTCGTGTTTTCTAAAACCTTAGAATGCAGTGAAAATGAAAAGAGGTGATTGATAGCTAATTTGGTAGTGTGGGGGGTCAAGCTATCTCCACAATGGGGCAGTGATAAGATCAGACAAAAGGAAATTTCACTTACAAACACGGGGAAAAAGGAATGCACTTTTGCACCTACTAGAGAAATGGAAAAATGCTGATTTGAAAGCTTGCTTTTTTTTGCGTTATGGTATCCACGTCTTTGTTAATTTCAGAAGGAGACTAGGAAACAGAAGAGAAACATTTTCCCACAGTTAGGATATAAGTAATAGGTTTTCGAAATAAGTCTTCACTTTTGGTGAAAGGAGCGAATACATAAGGTCAGTTTTAGATGCAAACATTTATCTTCGGCAGTTAAAAAGGCAGGTTCAGCTTATTATACTAGTTCAATGACAGCATGATATCGTTTACGCATGCAGTGATGTATTTGCTATTTTTTTCATTAAATGATAATATTGAATTTAAATAACTTTTAAAAGCTTTTTACCCCGTATTTTACATAAGTATGTTCAGCTTGGTAGCATCATCAAAATTCCTAAAAATATAATTTTTTTTTTAAATTTTAAATTTCTAGTGAAATTTTAAGTTTTTGACTTCAGATTTACATAGCTATAACCAAGCACTCATTTTTATAGACACACATCAAAAGTATGCAATAATAGATTTAAAAAACAAAAATTAACTCTTGGTAGCTCCATGGGAAAAAAATGTCCTAGAGGGGCAGCGGTATAAAATATATACCGGCTCTCAAAATTCAGGATTTCACTCTAGATTATTTTTAAGCCTTAATTTTGTGTTCTTAGGGTCCATAAGATACAATTCATACAAAATTTTACCACAAATTAAATTCTTTTATATACCGCCCCTCAAAGGGTTAAGCTTAGAAGCCTGAATTCAATTGATGTGACTCAGTATTTCTGTTCTTCAGTTTTAAAATGATTTTGAATTATTCTGTACCTTCTTTTAAGTTTTTAAAAGTATATTAAATGCTTTTAAAATGAGTGAGTAATTGATTTCTATTGTAATTTTTCAAAAATATTATTTTAATTTAACAGTAGTTATTTTCTATGGGAAGCATATTAACCCTGCATTTATTGAAAGCATAACATTCTGCATTTTTAATCAGTATGCTACATGTAAAATAAAAAGTTAAAATATTGAAGCGATAAATAATATCAAAAGTGAGCGTAAAATTTTTTTGTCACCTGCGTTATATACTTTTCTTATGCATTCTTATTCTTAGATTATGGCGCCACCTATGGAATTCTTACGTTCACAAAAATATTGAGCTGCCTTTGTTTTGAAAGATTTTTCTAATGTCATATATTACACACTATGATGCAAAATAAATATTTACATCACACTTGACAATTTTTTTTAGATCTTTATGGAGAAATGTGAAAATTATTGATGCCTTAATAATCGGCAGTAATATTACTTGTCTCGTTTTCTTTTTCTCCATGGCCCATCGGCAGCCGAGTAGTCACTGAACATTGCTCGTTCTGACATGGGTTCGATTCTCGGCAAATCAGCTGGCTGCATATCTGTTTTTGTGGTTTTTCTCATGTGTAATGCTTATACGAATTAGTTACCCTTAGAAAGCCCTCCACTGCCTTAGGCAGATAGCCCCAGTGTGCTTTGCCATAATCTCAAAAAAACCAAATCAAGCTGTGTATCGCAAATTATTTTATTTTTAATCACTCTGTATCACAAATTATTTTATTTTTAGTTCCCAAAGTGCTTTAAGAATCTAAAAGAGAATGATCCGAGTGGACTTGATGTACTGATGACCAGAATAAGGAAGCAAATTGTTTGTGAAACTTCAAGTGTTACAGTTAAAGCCATGTTATTGGAAATATTCGAACTTGTATTAACAGATTGGAAACCTATGAATCAAAGTGCTAAGGTCTTGTATGAATCTCTTTCAAAGCCAATTGTAAGGATCTGTGATTAAATCTGAGATGTATCATTTGTAAGAAGCATTTGTTTTTTTTGTTTTGTTTAAACTTGTTTTATACCTCATGTATATATTTTAATGAAGTTTAAAGTTTTACCTTTTTAATAAATAATTGAATAAGGCCAAGAAATTTTAAAATTATACTTTTTGATGTTCCTTGAATTAGATTTCAAAATGCTGATATGAAAAGAAAAGGAAAAAAAAATCAACTTTTCAGTTCTAAAAAATAAAAGTATTTGTCTTTAGTAATCTGGTTTATTTTTAATGAACATTTTGGATTATATACGAAGTAGCTTTAAAAGTTCCTAAAATTCCTTTGTTAAAAAAAGTGTTAACCTTTTGTGACTGTATGTTTGTTAATGTTTTAGAGATACTGTAAAGAGTCCTAGAGTGTATTCTTTGATTAGTATTGCTGTCTTCTGTTTCTCAATTTCTGTCCTTTAAGTGCTTCCTAAAAAGAAGATGCAAGGTAGTTGAGAGAATATGTAAAATACTCTACTGTTGCCAAACTGTATGTAACACATTTTGTACTCTTTATTCAACTTTATTCTTTTAAATTCCAGTTGATGTCAGGGAATCTTTCTTTACTAACCTCTTAATCTTCCAGATTTCTTGGTGACTGTTATTAATTTCAGAATCCACATGATATTTTTAAGCCGGAGAGATTATTCCTGTTCAAATAACTGAAATTGTGTCTGTTTAATTTTATAGAAAACATTGTTGTGCTATTAAATTTTTTTTTTCTGCATCACTCATAGCAATTAAAGGTATCATGATACTGTCATTTGTATTTCTTTCTAGATGCAAGATTCAATAAAACATACAGATAAACATATAATGCATATGCAGATAAGTAAAATGTTGGAACAGCTTCTGGCACATATTTAAAAGCTATTTCTTTGACTGTTTTTACTGTCAGCAAAGTCCTATAGTGCTAGTCATAAATTTGTTGGTTTTCTTTGTGTCATTGTCTCAGATGTCAGATTGCAACTTAGTGCTATGAGTAACTTTTCTGGGCCTGAATTTTTTTAGCAATTAATAGAATTTAGGATGTAACTTGTCTTACTCACTAGAAACAAAACTCATGAAGCTCGTGAACTTCCTTATGGAAAAAGTTATAGAAACTAAATACTGTTTCATTTAAAAAGAAACTAACACTATGCCCCTCTTTTTTTGCGTGTGTGTGTAATTTTAATGAAATGTTTCCAGATTTTGCTAGTATCATATCTCATATTATTTTTGTAAAACAATAATTTTTGGAACATTCAAGAAGCTATTTTATACTAATCAACTATTTAAAGCTTTCTTCCTATAGAAAGAAATGTATTAAAAATAAATATTTTTATTACTGTTATTGAATACATGCAACTGACAAATAATTGTTAAATATTTCAATTTATTTTAATAGTTTTGTTGTCTGTTTTATTGCATATTTTTATTTCTTTTGATTTCATTAATATGATTAATTTTCTACCGCAATCTGTATGTCTGAAATTTTTAGAAAAATATCATTACTAAACTGTAAAGTTTCAAATGTTAAAAATTTACATTTAGAAAGCAAAGCATTTTCTTAAATATGTCAATATTTCATTTAATAATCAAGTTGTGTTTCTAGAAATAAACTAAGACAGTATTTTTAATACACTCACTTCCAAAAGTTAAGCACGAAGATGTAAAATGGGGGGGGGGGAA
>KK120478.1:482366-547671 GCA_000611955.2 Stegodyphus mimosarum
AAAAAAAAAAAAAGGACATTAATAGGGTATGTGATCCCCCTCATCTGTATACAAAGTTTACACCTTGTGACCATGCTTTCAATTAGGTGGTCAACCAGAACTAAGCAATCACCATTCTTCTTGTAGAGCTGTGTGGCTGGAGGTGGGAAACTTGAAGATACAGCATGGCCGAGAGCATTCCAAAGATTTTCAATGGGATTAAGGTCGGGCAAATATGCTAGCCACGCCATACACGCAATCCCTTCACTCTCCAGGTAGTCACCGACGATGTCAGCTCTATGGGGACGTGCGTTATTGTCCATTAAAACAAAAACTGCTGCAGCGTACAATCTCACAATGGGTTCTAGGACTTCATCTCGATGCCGGACAGCCGTCAAAGAACCCCATTTAAAGATGTGCAGGTCGGTGTGGTATCCTAATGAAATCCCTGCCCACACCATAATGCTTCTGCCTCGGAATGCGTGATGTTAGGTGATGTTTTGGGAATGATTGCGTGTTCGTTGTTCACGCCATATCCTTATACGCTTGTCATCTGGCTCCAGAGCAAATCTTTACTCATCAGTAAACATGACATTGCCCCAGTCAGACACATTCCAATTGACATGTTCTCCGCACCACTGTAATCGTGCCCCTCTTGATTGGACGGATAGAGGAACACAAACTCGAGATAGCCGGGCATACAGTCCACTCATATGTAATCTTTGGCGTACAATAGCTGCAGATATCGCCTTACCAATGGATGCTGTAAGCAGATGTCACACGTGTGGAGGTTGCTCTGCGATTCCGCTTGGCTTCAGCTACAATAGCAATATATCGATCTTCCGCGGGGGTTGCAATGCTTGGGAGACTGGCTACAGGCCTTCAGACAACCTGTGTGGTTTCGAATTGTTTCCATAAACGTGAAATTACAGAATGATGAATGCCGAAGAAAAGAGCAACATCTGTGATCGACTGTTCTGCTTCAATGCGCCCCGCAGCACACCAGCGCTCAGAATCTTCCATTCGTCTTCTGGAAGTCAAATTGTATGAAATTTTTAAACACCTTCTATCAGCACTTAAATCAACTTCTGTAACCCTTCATAAAGCTGTCTTCTTATAAGGCTGCCTTTTTTTGCATATTTTTTTACATGAAAGCGCAATTGGCTGTTACCTAACATATTTGCGTACTTCCATCTACCTCTCCAGCGAATTGCATCCTCTTCAATTCTGATTGGCTTCCGGAAATTAGCATTTTCCTCTCCGTGGTTAACTTTTGGAAGTGAGTGTATATCAATACTCCTTTTAATGTTCAGTATGTATTCATAGGATAAAGTACTAAATGAAATAACATTATAGGAGATAATTTTAACATGTAATAAACAGGGCTAAAGAATCATACAAGCAGAAATAAGCAAGATGCATATACATAATTCTAATACTACATTTTCCACATTTTTTTATAATGTATGTTAAAGTAAGTAGAAAATCTAAAAAATGAATATTTTAGATTTTGCAATTAAATATCATTTTCAATCCTTGACTTTTTCGTGATGAAACTTTGACTGTCACTTTAATTTCTGTTCATAAAATAACTCTTTATAATAAGGCGTCACATCCATAATACTCTCACTTCCAAAAGTTAAGCACGAAGACGTAAAATGCAAAAAATTCAACAAATGCTGCTTTGATTGACACAAAATTCGGCAGGAAAGTAGCACCTATGTTTATGCATAAAACAAAATCAATAATTATAGACAGAAATGAAAACAATATTAAATTTTTATAAGTTATCAGATAAAGACAGACTGGAGACTTAAACAGAATTATGTGTAAAGTGAAAATAAACAGCATAAAATGGAAAAGAAGGACATTAATAGGGTATGTGATCCCCCCTCATCTGTGTACAAAGTTTACCGCTTGTGACCATGCTTTCAATTAGGCGGTCAACAACCGCAGAATTAAGCAATTGCTATTTTTCTTGTAGAGCAGTTTCCAGCTCATTAAGAGTGGCTGGAGGTGGGAAACTTGAAGATACAGCACGGCCAAGAGCATCCCAAAGATTTTCAATGGGATTGAGATCGGGCGAATATGCTGGCTACGCCATACGTGCAATCCCTTCACTCTCCAGGTAGTCATTGACGATGTCAGCTCTATGGGGACGTGCGTTATCGGCCATTAAAACAAAAGTAGGGCCAACTGCTGTAGCTTACAATCTCACAGTGGGTTCTAGGACTTCATCTCGATACCGGACAGCCGTCAAAGAACCCCGTTTAAAGATGTGCAAGTTGGTGTGGTATCCTAATGAAATCCCTGCTCACACTGTAATGCTTCCGCCTCGGAATGCGTGATGTTTTGGGACTGATTGCGTGTTCGTTGTTCACGACATATTCTTATACGCTTGTCATCTGGTTCCAGAGGAAATCTTGACTCGTCAGTAAACATGATATTGCCCCAGTCAGACACATTCCAATTGACATGTTCCCGGCACCACTGTAATCATGCCCCTCTTGATTGGACAGATAGAGGAACACAAACTCGAGGTACCCGGGCGTACAGTCCACTCATATGTAATCTTCGGCGTACAGTAGCTGCAGATATCGCCTTAAAAATGGATGCTGTAACCATAGATGTCACACGTGTGGAGGTCGCTCTGTGATTCCGCTTGGCTACAATAGCAATATATCTATCTTTCGCAGGGTTGTAACCCTTGGGCGACCAGCTACGGGCTTTTGAACAACTGTCTGTGTGGTTTGGAAATGTTTCCATAAACGTGAAATTACAGAATGATGAATGCCGAAGAAAAGAGCAACATCTGGGATCGACTGTCCTGCTTCAATGCGCCCCACAGCACGCCAGTGCTCAGAATCTTCCATTCGTCTTCTGCAAGTCATAGAAACATGTATGTCTTAAAAACAAATTGTACGAAAGTTTTAAACACCTTCTATCAGCACTTAAAATCAACTTCTGGAACCCTTAATAAAGCTGGCTTCTTAAAAGACTGCCTTTTTTGCATATTTCTTGACATGAAAGCACGATTGGCTGTTACCTAACATAATTGCATACTTCCATCTACCTCTGAAGCAAATTGCATCCTCTTAAATTCTTATTGGCTTCCGGAAATTATCATTTCCCTCTTCGTGCTTAACTTTTGGAAGTGAGTGTACTTCCTACTTCTGAACTTTCTCTAAAATGAGTCCTTTCTTATAAGCTAATCTATAATTTTTGTTATTATTACCAGACATGGAAAGTTTTTGTGCTTGTTTTTAAAATCACCATATTTATATATCAGGTGAATTTTTTCCCCAGCAATTTCTTGAAAATCTTTATTCGCAAAACTTTTAGAAACCGAGATAATCTCCTCAATTTACACTGTAATGCATATTTATATTTGTAATCCTGTTGTATAAAAATGAATGAAACGAATAACTTATTAGAACAAATGTATTTATACAGTTATTTAGTATTTTGTTCTGATGTGCTGATTAATGCAACATGATACTAGTTTATCACAGATTCCACCCCAGATGTCCAAAAATGGCCTAGGTATATCAGAATTTCATGCTTTTTCTCATGTAATGTAAATATCTGGTTGTAGCAAAAGTTTTCTGCTGTAAAATATTCTTAATAAAATTAGGGGGGGACATGAAAATTTTACCTTTAGTGCAGATAGTAATCACCGCCCAAATATTTGATTTTCTGCCAATATTTTGGTATTTTCTTCGGCCCAGAAACTTGGTGGCCTCGAGCCCAAAAAGAGATCAGTCTCATTTCGGACATCCTGTACAGAATGGATGATAGCACCAGCAAGATGTAGCTGCAGGTATGAAAAAATATAGAAGTCCGAAGGAACAATGTTCGGGTGCAAAAGAACGCATTCGAGTCTGTACAAATTCCAGCCGGTGAATGCATACACATGTGGTCTTGCATTATCTTGATGGAACATTACCTTTTTGCACCGGAACTCAGTTCAACATTTTTCCTTGATAGCAGCACCAACGCAGATTAGCATCTCGTTCTACACCTTACTATCAATGGTGTTACCTTTTTCCAGATACTCTTTGTGGATAATACCACAACAATCTCACCAGATACAAAGCATGATCTTTTTCTTAGTCAAATTGCACTTTGCAGGGCTGCCAATGGTCTCACCAGGTGCAGACCAACCCCCTTTTCAGCCTGTGTTGTTGAAGTAAATCCACTTTTCATTACCTGGTCCATTACCATTGATGATCTGGTCCAGAATTTTGCCCTTGTGTTGATACTCGAGCAGATTAGTGCAGGCTTGAACATGTCTGTCCTTATTTGCTTGAGTCAGCTCATGCAGCATCTAGTGATTGAACTTGTATGTCAAGTTTATGCGATGCATAGCATGACTTATGGACATGGCACTAATATTGAACTCCTCAACAAGCTCTCGAGTGGATGCATACTACTGATCTTCTTCCGCAGGTTCTTACAGGCAGGCCTCGTCAACATCAGTAGGCCGCTAGACCGCTGTGCTTCTTGAATATCATAGTCCTTGTTTTTGAACTTTTGGTACCAAACCTTCTTAGTGTTATACAATACAACTTTAGTACACAAAACAGTACACATGGTTTGGTGACATTCTGTAGCTGACTTTTTGTAACAGAACTGGAAGTAAATGATGGTTCTAATCTGGTAGATGTTAGTTCCATTTCAGACACCTTGTACGTAATTATAATTTTTTTCCCCACAAATTTTACAAGCAAGTCTCTTTCTTTCAAATTCCAAAAATCGTTTGATAAAATATGATTAAACACACTAGCGTGAACTATTTGGGCAGATGATATTTGCAATGGTGGAAAACTTTGTTAAAACCCAATCCAACCATTTTCTATCAAAAAGTTCTCCACGAAGGCATCCTTTTCCATTGACAGCCTCAGTGTACCATTATCAAATACAGTGGAACCTGGAATCTTGAATGACTCACTTCATGAACTATTTGGTAATAAATTATCTGAACAAAAAATGACTTGGATGACGAAGAGTGCGTCAAGTTATGAACACTCAAGTCAGCAACATGGGATTTTTAAAAGTGTTTCAAGCTAACCTATGCCACGTATTTAACCTTCGGGAATTTTTAGAAACATCATTTTAATACTTCCTATTACTTATCTATCATTGCCTAAGCTTGAAAACAAATGACTTACAGGACTATGAATTCTGTGTAGTGGACATTATGGCTAGATTTGATTGCATGCATAGACTTCAGTGCTTTGACACTTAGGACTTCTTATATTATATACAATATTATACTTCTAAGCAGAACCATATACTAGGAAGTAACAATAAAGTCATAGAGAAGTTAATAGGGGATCATGAAAATGAGCTCAAGAACAGCAACAACTTTAGGCGAGGTAGAAGAATACGAAGAAAGAAAAAGTGTCATAGTTTTCTAATCTGCAAAATTTTTTTAAATGGGTATAAGGTATAAAACTTTCATTTAACTACATTGGTGGACAGTTGCTAAGGACAGATTACAAACGGCTGTATAGTGCATAAAAACGTAAGTGTGGTTGAATGCCAAGGGAAATAAAATAATACCAGAATACTAGGACAAAAAAATAATGATTATTTATTGAGTTCTGAAATCCAGAAGGCTTTGAAAAGTGTTAATGGTCAATTTGTGCTGAATAAGGAAAAGTGGAAAAAAAAAAAAGCTATTACCATCCGTAGGCATTCTGACGTAAGATGTCAGTGCAGGATACCACACGTTGTGTCGTTTTTTGCACAACATTATCCAGCCGTTGTTGGGGGTAATTTATCCCATTCCTCTGTCAGTGTTCGGATGAGGTAGTCGTTTATTGGAGGGCATTGCTGACCAGCAGGACTCCTCCCCAAAGCATCCCAGACATTTTCAGTGGGATTCAGATCTGGAGAACCTACTGGCCATTAAACGTTAAAGGCATTAAACATCCTCTCTCTCTAGTCATCCTGAACAGCGACTGTTCAATGACATGTTGCGTTGCCATCCATGAAAACAAATTTTATCACCGACAGCACCACGGAACATGCAGACATGAGCCAGCAGAATACCATTAATGTATCGTTGGCCAGTTAGAGTTCCAGTTGGAGGCACATAAAGCTACTTACGGCTATTGATCATGATCCCAGTCCATACCATGACATTACATGTAGTTCCCTTTCATATATGTCTGACAGACCATCTGCAGTACCACTCTCACAAAAGAACAGCTGGCATCTACAATCCAATGGCAAACAGAACCTACTCATCTGAGAATAATATTTAGGTTCAGTTCTGTTGAATCCAGTTACGCTGCTCGTAATACCATTGCAAATGGGAGGTATATTGCTGTCTGGACAATGGAATGCACACAACAAGATGGTGGGCGTATAGTTCTTGATGCAAACATCTGGCTACAGTTTTTCGGGAGTCGCTTGCCAGTAGCAGCAAGTAACTGATTTTCTACCTCAATAGCTATGCTGCACCGGTTTCTCTTTGTCAATAGCACTATGTACCTATCTCCTATAAGTGTCGTACTGCAAACTCAACCCTCCCTGTAAGGTTTGCTACAGATTCCATTTGTTAGAAATGATTTCCAAAACCTTGAAACAACACTGTGGATGATATCGAATTCCCTAGCAACATCTGTTATTTTTTGCCTTTCTTCAATCTTGCTAGGTAAAATCATGTAAGTGATGTCGGGAAGATGTATAAAAAATTGCAAGTTTGTCAATTGATTGTTTCCCATTAAATTTTGCTTTTGAACAACAATGGTCAATATGTATCAGATCCTTTATATCTTATTAGCGTTATCACGTGACAAACAACTTCAGCAATCCAAAATGTGTACATATTTTACTGTGTCCCACACTCGTGCTAATTTCTATATTTTCCTGCCTTCGATTTTGTGGTTGCTATCTCTGCTACTGTAATCCATCCTTAGCAGTTCTCCACCAGTGTATATCACCGTGATAAAGCAATAGCAAGTTACAGTGTAAACATTTTCAAGGACACTGCCATGCCATATTTTAGAAACATTTTAAAATGTGGGTAACAGCAAATCACATTGAACAGATTTTGAGTGAAGCTTAGGTTCAATAAATCTCGAGTCAAGTGGTGTTTAAAGACAAAGAGAGACCAGAAGAAATTTAACAAAGTTCATTTCTTTGCTGAACAATTATTTTTCTTACGATGATAATTTTTCATCTAAGGGCCAATCTTCATTCGGCTGCAAGAAGACACTAGATGCTGTATCTTATGGTTTGATATAAAAGAGAGACAAATATGTTTTTCTTATAGTCACATAATGAAGAATATACCTTGAATTTCTAAATTTGTGTGCTTAAACACTCTTTTAGAGATTTCGTAACAGTAATGAGTTCCATGTTCAAAATAGTGAGCTTATATTAAAAAATAGTTTTTGTTTAGAATATATGACATTTTTATCCGCTGCCGCTGTGCAGCATTTTTCAAAGGCATTGTGATACAGAACTACAAGTCCTAAGAGATTCTGTGAAGGTATTAATGGTTTATTAGTAAAGACAAAGCTCTTGAATGGCAAGCACTACTAACAAAACAGTGGGAAAAGAATTTTTGTCATAACCCTTAAAAAGCAAGAAAATATGGTAGTCACAAACTTGATAATCTACAGCCAATTTTTTGGAAAATTTTAGACATCAATTGTAACTGAAACCGTGCTATTTGCAGATGACATTTAGATGATTATAGCTTGTAATATGAGTTTTGTTATGTGTAAGGAACATTGAAAGGTGATGGTTTCGCTGCCATTCAGTAATAAAGCGACATTTCATATGTACAGAATGGTAACCATCATGTCCAGATATGGGACATGGAACATTCTCGTGATCTCACTGAACAGAAACAGATTTACCAAATTAAATGTCTTTTTTGTTATTCTATACACAAAGCTGTATGGGCCTTTCATCCCTGTTGATAGAATAAAGTTATAGTATCTCCTGAAATGAAAGAAGATCCAGAAAATTTTACATTCTAGTAAGATGAAGGTCCAGTTCATTGGTACTGTGAAGTATCTGAAGATTAGGTCAGTTAGTATGATGAAGAATCTGTGTAAACATAAACTAATGAGATGCTGAAAGACTGTGTGAGGAATCATCCTGAAATCTTTAAGTGCGACAAAGTCCAGAGAATGATGTAAAGAACCCTCCATTAGCTAGTGTAATATAAATTTTACAGTTGGCACCGACACGTGCTTACAGAAGCCAACACTTTCGCTTACTCAAAAGGTAACAAGTAATATAGAATAAAATAGGATTAAATTAGCCTAACGGCCTTTCACAGGTTACTTGACGTGCAGGTGGACTCATAAAAGTTGGTGTAAACAAGCCTAATGGCTAGAAGTGCTCAAAGCCACAGAAATCTTAATTGCTAGTAAATTAAAGATAACAATGTGGCCTTCAGCAGGCATAATCCATTGTAGAATCACCTTCCCAAACCTTTTCTTAAATATTACTTCTTTCTATTTCATTAACATTCTGGCAAGAAAGCATGGGTCAAAAACAAGAATAAAAGAAAAGTTGCTTTAAAAAAATTAGATGAGTGCCCACAGTATAAACAATTTAACCACTGGCATTTTCTTTTATCCTTTTAGTTCCATGTATGAAGTAAAGGAAGCAGTCTTGAAAAATTTCAGGCATCGTATTTCAACGAAAATATTCATTTTGACTGCTCGAGTCCATTTGAATGATTTTTTTACATGACATGTGTATGTATGGATAGAATAAAAGACTTCTTTTTTCAAAGACAGATTGTAAAATCAATTCAGAAGAGTTTTTTTTTTTTTTTTTGAAAATGTCTGTACATACACATACACTGGTGTGCAAAAATTAAGGACGAGACGGTTTTTTCAATATAACTTTGTACAAAAGCTTTTCAAATCAACACTTTAATACCGTAAGATCCCCAATACATAAGGACATGAGTAATGTAAGCAACACTTACTAAAAGAGAAATCAGAGGGATAAAAAGAAGCTTTATTGAAAAAGTAGCATGGAGTGCAATGCGACTGAAGGCCGAAACATCCCTGTGATGGGTGTCCAGCAAGAAACATCCGGTCTTTAATAGGGGATATGATCTCCCTTGATTGCTAGGCAGGTTTCACATCATTTGTGCATGCTGGATATGTGGTTGTTAATGAGCTGTTGAGACACTGCTGCTCGTTCCTCTTGTAGCACCAGTCGCAGACAGTAACTGTGCGATGAGGTGGAGCGTTGTCGTTCATGAAGAGGAACTGAGGACCCATAGCCCTTGTGAAAAGACGCATGTAAGGAAGAAGAACCTCGTTACAATAGCAGTCCCAGGTGACGAACCTCCTTGGGAGATATGAAGGTCGGTCCGGCTACCAAGTATTATGTCTGCTCGAACGAGAACTCTGCGACCTCCAAAACAGTCCCTTTTGATGATGTTGAAGGGGTTATTGCGTGTTCCCCCGCTCTGTCCAGATGTGTATGTCTAGAATCGCAACTCAGACTAAATCTGCTCTCATCTGTAAAGAGTACTCGTCCCCATTCATTGTCTCTCCAATTCCGGTGTTCCCGGCACCACAGAGAACATCTTCTCTGATGGGCAGGCATTAGAGGTACACACCGTACAGGGCGTCGTGCAAACAGACCACCACCGTGCAGTCTTCTGGCCAGGGTAAAACGTGATATCGGTCCAGTCGCCTGTGTCTAGCGATTTCTCCCGCTGTCTGCCGCCTGTTTCTTCTGGCCTGTAAGGCAATATACCGGTCATCTGCGGGTGTGGTTCCTCGTGGACGGCCACTACTAAACCCCCGGATAGCTGTTCCTGTAGTTTGAAGTTGTCTCCAAAGTCGTGAAGCGATGCTGTGAGCAATTCCGAACTCTGCAGCCACACTTGTCACACTGCGGCCTTCCTCCAACTTCCCAATGATTCGACCTCGGGTAAAAGCATCCAGATGTCGTCTAACAGATTGATTATTCGCCATTTCTCGCTGAGGTAGCAACTCGGTGTGATTTTAACTGCTATACTGCGTGCAATCTCTTTGCCAGAAATACTGATCTTACACCGACAACATGCTTTATACTACTCAGACACTCCCCCATTACGTCTACCTGCATATCTGCGCATGTGCTATCATACATCACCTTACTTAATCTCCTGATGGGTCTTTCTGTCCGCTCTGCCTCTTCGTTCAGCTGATATGCTAATTTTTCGACTTCGTCCTTAATTTTTGCACACCAGTATATATACATATTTATTTCGCGTAACTCAAAAACTAGTCACCATAGAATGTTGCAATTTTGTATATGGGACTGTTGCAGCATCTAGATATGCACCTTCTTTTTTGTTGATATTGGATGCATCAAGTGTGTATATATATATATTTCGACCCTGTTACCCAGCTTGGTGAGCTGTTTTTTTCTTTTTTCTAATTCATGTATGTTGGTAAAGTATTCATTTTTTGCTTTAAAAGTGGTTATGTTCTTAAGCTGCAGTTAAGATTTTTATGCATGCAGTAGTTGTAGAATTATCAACAGTTTAAAAGTTTCAGTGGTGCTAGGCCTAACAAGGCTGCCATTAGTTTACTTCTGAAATTCTTAGTGAATTAAGTTAGCTTGTGCACCAACCTCAGTTTTTTTTTTTTTTTTGCTAAATGGGAGCAAAATAAACTTTCAGTTGTGTGTACTGAAAAATCTATCTTTCTGCCGGCTGGCCAAATTGCTTGTTTTGGTATAGATGCTTTAATTTTTATAATTTTCTTAACTGTATTTGGTGTTATAGATTTGTCTGTATTTTACAAATTTTAATGAAGATATTTTGAATTTTTATGTATTTTTGGCCTTGTTGCAAAATGAGAACAATCGATTAATTGAGAAATAAATCTCTATTGACAAAATAAGTTAAAATGGAGTACAGCAAAAATGTGTATAAGTTAAATAGGCTATACAAGGAAGACATGTGTCCACATAAGATTTTTAAATACATTTTCTACTTCAGAAGTTATCACAGGCATGCTGAAAAGTAGTGTCTTCATTTAGGAGCTGAAGAACATATGTAAACTCTGTACTCAGAAATCTCCATTAAAATTAGCAGACATCACATGAGCATACAGAACTCTGCAAAGATTAGCTTTGGTTCAAATATATTAATTATATGTTGCCATATTCAACTAAAGGAACAAACATTCATTAATCTGAAACCATTGTTATTATTTATCAACAGTTAAATAATGACATCAGCAAAAATTTGCCTAAGTTTTGTGCATTTCTTAGATTCTGATACAATTAAATTATGAAGAATTACTATAAATTAGTGTTTTTTGGTGTTCAGATGAGGAAATTCATGTTATTGAATCACCATTAAGCAGTCTTTCATGTAATGCTTGTAATTAAACAGGAGTTATACATTCATAATTTCATTGTGCTAAATTTGACTGTTTTGAAGCATAGTTAAGTATCTTGTTGTACTGAAAGTTTTCCGCCAAAAAGCATTCTTTATAAAGTTAGGGGGGGGGAAACGAATGCAATAGCTTTAGTGCAAGTAGTAATCACTACCCAAATGATCATGCACCCCAACCAATGATTTTCTGCCAGTATTTTGGTTGTATTTCAAAGCTTTCAGCCCAGAAACTTGGTGGCGGCGAGTCTAAAATCAGACCAATCTCATTTCTGACATCCTGTGCAGAGTGGATAATAGCAGCAGCAAGACATAGCTGTAAGTGTAAAAAAAGGAAGAAGTTCGAAAGAGCAATGTCAGAGATATATGATGGGAGCAGCAGAAGATCTCTTTCATATCCGTACAGAGTCTACTGACGAATGCAGACATATGTGGTCTTGCATTATCTTGATGGAAAATTACGTTTTTGTGCCGGAACTCAGTTTGATGTTTTCCCTTGATAGTAGCATCAACACAGACTAGCATCTTACTTTACAAGTACACTTTATAATAGATAATACCATAGCAATCAAACCACATACAAAACATGATTTTTTTGTTAGTCAAATTGCAAATTGCTGCCGACGGCTCACCGGAGGCAGACCAATCTCCCTTTCAGCCTATGTTGTTAAAGTCAATTCATTTTTCATCACAAGTAACAATCCGGTCCAGAATTTTGTCCTTGTGTTGATATTTCAGAAGATTAGTAAAGGTCCAAACATGTCTGTCCTTATCTGCTTGAGTCACCCAGCGATTGAACTTGTATGTCAAGTTTATGCGATGCATAATGCAACTAATGGACATGGCACTAACGTCTAACTCCTTAGCAAGCTCTCAAGTGGTTCCATACTGATCTTCTTCCACAATTCTTGCAGATGGCGAGAGTCAATATCTGTAGGCTGGCTAGAGTGTTCTGCTTCTTGAATGTCATGGTCCTTGTTTTTGAACTGTCAGTAACAAACCTTCTCAGTGTCATGTGATATAACATTAGCACCTAAAGTTGTACACATGATTTGGTGACACTCTGTAGCTGACTCTGCAACAGAACTGGAAATAAATGATGGTTCTAATCTGGTAGCATGATAGTTCAATTTCAGATACTTTGTACTTAATGATGAAAATATTTTTTTTTCAGAAATTTCACAATGCAGCATTCTTTAGCAAGTTTCTTTCTTTAAAATGCCAAAAATCATTTGACAAAATATGATGAAACACACCAATGCGACCTGTTTGCGGTGGCGGGAAACTTTCATTAAAACCCGATATATTTAGTGTATTTTATTATAAACATTAGACTTAAACGAAAAAAAAAAATGTATTACAACAAATGAATGAAAAGTTTTTATTATACATAAATATTAGAATGTACAAAAATGTTACATTTATTTCTTTTAAATTGTTAATAAATAGTTATAAATAAATTTTATATCACATTTTATAATTATAATTGCGGGCACATGTACTGGACAATATTTTCTTCAGTTTCAGGACTTTTTATATGTAGGATTTCATCATTGATGCTGATTCCTTTGAAACAGCCCGAGTAATTGTTAACACATTCAGTAGTATGGAGTTTCCCTAGAAAAAAGAAACAGTTTTATGGGGGAGTAACTACATTTTTAATTAAATATAAAAAATATGTAATACCAGAACAGATAAAATTCCAAATAAAGACTTATACTGTCAGCAATTATTAAAGTTGTAACTGATGAAGCATTTTAAATTTGCAAATAGCCTTGTTCTAAAATTTAGTTTGCTAAATTCTCTTTTTAAGTAGAAAGATTATATACATCACATAAATAAAAAATTTAATATTTCAATTCAGCATTAATTAAACCAGTGTTTCCCAAATTGTGTTCTACAAACAATAATTAAATGTTCTGTGAAAATTTGTGAAACTGAGGTTAGAGAACAAGTAAACATTATATATACTTTTATATATTTAATACAAATTAAAACAACATTTAAAAGAAATGTAAAGGTAGAACATGAAGTGGTTTAAATTGTACTGTTAATAAATTTAGTAATGTACCATGATAGCAGATGACTTGCATTGCTAACTAAACACATGCATGTTAGTGTTTCTGTTTGTATTCAGAAATAAGAAGTTTTCTTGGGTATTTTTTTTTTAATTGGTAAGTAAATATAACATTCTTATTAATACCACTTTTAAGTGCAATATTTTTATTGTTAAAAGAACTGTTATTTTAAAATTAATTGATTTGATAACTGAATCCAGCATAAAATATAAATCTAAAGAACTGTCATTACTTAAATTTTGAATAAATTGTCAGAAGAATATCTGAATTTATCAAAACGAGCTACTCACATTTTACTTCCTCCTGCAACATCATATTTGTATGAAGCATGTTTTTCTTATTACTGTATAACAAAATCCAAATACAGAAATTGACTTAATGCTGCTTCTGATATAAGAAATCAGGTTTCTAACACTATGCCTGACGTTAAAAAAATTTGCGGTTCGAAGACAAATGCATCCAAGTTATTAAAAACTAAATATGTTTTAATTTTTTTATATTGTTTTCTATTTAATTAGTTTTACATGTAATTTTTTATAAAATTTTAAATTGAAAATCATATTTTATAGGTATGATATTAATATTGGAATAAATACTCATTTTTTTATCACCCCTTATTATCTGTTGTTATTTATTAGAAATAAAAGCCCAAATTTAGTTGTTCAAAATGTTTAGAATTTTGAAAAGTATTCTGCATAGAGAAAAGTTTGGGAAACACTGAATTAAAGAAAGTTTTAACTATTTTGTTTATATAGAATGAATTCAATTCTGTGTATTAACTTTTACAATAAAAATATGTGAGATTTTATTGATTTGTTTGTCAATGTATTTTTACCTGGTTTTCCTCCAATATAAATTTCAGCAAAATTAAAATCAGATGGAATGTTCACTTTCTGTTCCACAGCTTTGAAATAATCAAATTTTAAAATAAAGTTATGGTTCTTAAATGACATTTTAACTTTATGCCATTTATAATTACAGGAGGTTTCAGTTTTCAGTTCTTGATAAAGTTGCACTTTCAGGTTATCAGGCCCATACAAAGTTGCAATGATCTGAAACAAAAAGTGTATAAGATTTTAATTTTTTTTAAATTAAATTGCATTGAATGTTTATTGTAGTGCAAAAAATGTGAAAAATGTTATATATTCATATCTGTAGAAAGTAATATACATATATTTTTTATCATAGGACTTTAAAATCTTGTATATATGTGAAAATGTTATCACCTTGCAAATCTTTGCTTATCATTAGAAAATATAAAAGAATAAAGAAGCTTCTCTAATTCCTGGTATTTATAATTAAGTTTAATGATTAAAAAACAATCATGAAGCTTCAGTTTAACATTCAGTTGAGTAATTGTTGTTGTCAAACTGTATAATAATGTTTCATAATCTATCAAAGTATCAATTAATTTTTAAGGATGTATTATGTGTTTTTAATTTCTTCAGTAAATGTATCACAAGTTTTTGTGCCGATATTTGATTATTTTTTATTACTTCCTTGTACGAAGTAAAAAGGAAGTATTGTAATCGTGAAAATTTTCAGGTATTATATTTCAATAAAAATACCCATTTTGATTGCTACCGAATGCAATTTAATGATGATTTTGCGTGATATCTGAAAATAAGGACAGAAAAAAGGGCTCTTTTTCCCCCCAAAAAAATTATAAAACTGATTTTAAATGGATTCTGAAGAGATTTTTTCGTGGCGTCTGTGCAAATGTATCTCGCATAACTCAAAAACGAGTGGCCGCAGAAACTTGAAATTGTGTATATAGGACTGCTATAACATGTAGATGTGTACCTCCTATTTTGGTTGCAATTGACCTCACTAAAAAGTACATAAATATATACTCTCTGTTACTTGGCTCAGTTTCTTTATTCTTATATGTTTGTAAATTGTGCATTTTTTGCTTTAAGAAAGATTGAATTATGTTGTTCTTAGCTTCCAGTTAAGGTTTTTATGCTTTTAGTTAACCTGCATGTTACAATTGCAGAATTATCAACAATTTAAAAGTTGTTTAAGTGGGGCTAAGGCTAACTCATTTGGCCATAGAGGCCATATTTCTTTACATTTGAAACTTAGCAGAATAGTGAATTTGTTGCCAATCTAGAGAAACTAAGCTTCGCAACAAAGATAATGCCTTCTTTTAGTATTGCGAATTAAATCATACTTAATCCATTCTGGAATTTATTCGAGGAAATAAGTGTTTAAGATTTACTTGATAATTTTTAATATTGATATTTTGATGTATTTTTGCCTTGTTGCGAAGTGAGATCTGAATTAATTGAATGAGAAATACTGACTCATCTGTGAAAAACTGTTTCTTTTCTTCCTTTTTCTTTTTTTAATTTCTTTTGTACATCGTTTTAGATTTATTACAGTATTTGAATAGAACATGTGACTACCATTAGATAATTCTTCAGATGATATACATAATTTTTGTGCATTTAATGCTGATAAACACTGAGATGTAACGATGATAAAATGAATGAGATGTAACGCTGTTACGTGAACCTAGCACCAGAGTGTCGCTATGGTAAACAAATGTAGTGAATTTTAAGAGTGCATTTATTCTATTGTGGTTTATGTGCTATCAACAAAGTAGATTTAATTCAATCCAATAAGTTTAAATGAAATGCAAAATGCGTATAATTTAATATTTCATACAAGAAGTCATGTGGTGTGCACATCAGATTTTTTATTCAGTCATCAGAACCAAGTTTTGTTTTGAAATTGATTCCAGCTCATGTACATAAACAGATTGGAAGATTTAGCATATGAAAGAATTATCTTTAAGGTGGCAGTTTGCTATTTATTCAGTATGAAATAATAATGTATCTGTATCAATAATAATCAAAGAAAACAGCCCTATTAAGTTTTTTGACTAATTACAGTTTTAAAAAGAAAATACTAGAATAATTTCTTGAAAGTGTAAAATATTCATGATTGTATTTTCGTTGCCTTTTTGATTTCCAAACATGATTTAATAAATGTGAATACTCATTGGTGCAGGCATGTAGCAACAAATTCAATTTAGATGCTTGTTGAAAGAAACTGAATTTTGACTTATTTATCACTTATACAATATGTTTTTATAAAAATGATATAAACTTTCACAAAAATATTGAAATTAATTTTATAGAAGGGATTATTATTTTGTGAAACATTAAATATGATTTATGTGAATCATACAAATGAATGATGCAAATTTTATGTATAATAAACAATGTAAACACCTTTGAATTGTAGTTAAAAATTTTTGCTTTCTGTTCAAGTTAATTATTATGATGTATTTAATATTTTTTTTCCTGTTCTGTTTTTGGCTTTTGTGTTTGTCTAAAATTTATTCTAAAAACCAATTTTAAATGATATTCTCTTACAGACTTTACTGAGGAGAACAGACACAGAAAATCTGCATTAAAAGTAAAAAATATAGCAGTGCCTCATGTAACAAATGTAATTAATTGCATGGTGGTAACACTTTATGGAGTTACTAATTTGCACCCTCTGTGGATAAGTTTAATACATTGCTAAGTCTCATCTGAAATCATAAAACATTGCCAAAAAAATAAATAAAATAAAATAAAAAATCAGAGGAATAAAAAACAGCATCAATTCAATGTTGGGTAAAGTAGGTCTTTTTCCCAAAGGAAGGAAACTCGGCTGTTCTTAACTTTTTTTTTCCCCCTCTATCTTTCACTGTCCCTCCCTTAAGTTTTTATGAATCTAACTAAAACAGCTTAGAATTTGTCTAATACAGTGTCTTGCTTTCTCATCATGGTTTTAAGAGTAATGCATGATGTTATTATTATTGAATAAATCGGCCACTTTTTTCATCTGGGTTTACTTGAATAATTTGTAATATTATTTTCATAAATAAAAAATTAAAATATTTCTAGATCAATGAATTTTGGGGAGTGATCATTAGATTATGATTCCTAGATAATAAAACTGCATGAGAATGCATTTTTAATATTTGAAAATTCTTTCAGCATACCAGGTGTAACAAAATTATAAGGTATAGAATGTTACACATTATTAAATTGCTGAAGTGCATTTAAAAAACAATCAACCTTGAATTATTTTAATTTGTAAATTAACTAACCCCTGGAAACAAGTTGAAAATGACGTAAAAAATTATAAATTTTGAAATTTAATACCTTGGTCAATTTTTGTTAAAATTTTCAATTTTATTTTTTAAAATGAGCATAGCATTTTTGTAAGGGACTGAAGAAAAGTTGTAAGAAGTTATATTTTATAACTATTAAAAAATTGTTTTCTTTAAATTTAAAAGTATCAAAACATGAATATTTGCATAATTGGAAATATATATCCGACACCAATGGCCGTTAAAATGAAGGCCAGGTATTGCAGAAGAGTACATTAATACATCTGGAAAGCTTTTTACTAAATTAAAGAGTTCTCATTTGCTCAAAATTTGAATTATGGGTCAATCATTCACTTTTTGGCATAGTTGTCTATTGAAATCTGATCCTGTGTTATCAATTTCTGTCAATTTATTCTCTGCGCTTTCAAACTTTCTCCTATACAAAGATTCTAAACTACCAATTCAATTAGATACTGATGTTTTATTTCTGCTTTAATATAATTTGAGTAAGTAGGTTGTTTGTGCTTGATCAGTATTTATTTGCTGCCAAGCAAAACTTGTCTATTATTCCAACTGATGGCCAAGGAATATGCTTTAGTTGATTTGAAGTCCAAATTATTAAATAATTAAAATCATTCTGTGACAAAAGTGATGATTTACAGTAATTTTAGCCCCCCCCATAAAAATATTATTAGTAGCCGCATATATCACGCATGGCCAAACTGCGGCTCGCAAGCTACATGCAGATCTTAGGTACCTTAACTGTGGCTCATGAGTGACATGAGACTCTTTGGCCCTTTAAATATGACTCATCTACATTAAATGATATTTTTATTTTTTAAATACAGTTGCATTTCAAAACATATATCATGCAATTATACACTTCTTTATCAGTTAATAAATATCATAAATTTTATATGCATAATAATTTAATTGATTTTAAAGTACGTTAATCATCAGAGAAACAAGCAAAATGGCAGATAATTCCATTTCTTTGAATTGTTGCAGTGAATATGTAATAGTCATAGGGAGAGCACAAAAGATAGATTCCAAAATAATTTTAAAAAGTAATGCTGTTTGATATTCTCTCCTTCCCCTCAGGTAGATAACCTTTGTGTGTTTTATAATACTTAACAAGCATTTAAACAAGTCTTTCTTGAATAACAACATCTCTGTTGTGCACATTGTCTCGCTTCACTTATTTTATGATTTCCAGCATAGAATGTGCAAATTAAATGAAAATCATGTGTTTGCAAAATTTATAATGATTTCAGTCTACTGCTGTAATTAGTCTGCAATTATAAACAAAAGAAGGCCTTCTGTCTAAAAAAAGAACTTTCAGTTGCATGTTATATCGAAAAGAAGTATGAAAGCTCTATACTGAAGGGAAAACAAAGAATACAGAGTGTTACCTAAATAGAGTTGGAGAAATAAAACTTTTTATTTATATGTGACTGGAGGAATTATATAAAAAACACAAATAAAATGCATCTCGTACTGTCATGAAGTTTGGCCACCTCTGTGTTATACGCATGGCCTTTTTAGTTTAATTATAAATGTCATTAATAGTGTTCATTATGTTGAAGATTCATGCAAAACATAAACTATTATTTATTAATAAAAATTTTCAAGTTTATAAAAATATTTAAATGTATTAGCAAAAAATAAAGCTTATTAAGCTTAAAATATAACTCACCATATCTTTTTGTAAACATAGATCAAACCATATACCACTGAATGTTTGGAAAATACTGAAAAGAGTTCCATCCATTTGAGTTGTTCGAAACTGGAAATCCAAATTTAATTCTTTTCCCAAATGGAAAGCAGCATCTGAAAGACAATTCGATTTTGCTTGATATGCTGTTATTATTAAAATCTGTTTCTAGCTCTAACATTTACATTAGAAGTCTTCAACCTATGGCCCATCAAAGATATTTTAGTGGCTCACCAAACCTTTTCAATAAGTTAAAAGGAAAAAAGTTTGTAAAAGAATGTTTTCAGTGTCCATTTCTTTTGTCCGTCATAGGCTCAAGCTATTTCAAACATTAGCATGTCTGGTGGGACAGTAGCAAGATGTATGAAAGATCTGGTAATAGATATTAAATAAGTTAAAATGCAAATGCAAAGATATTGTGCTTTATTCTGTAGTGATGGATGAATCAACAGATACTGCACAAGTGACCATTTTTATATGTAGCATTCATAGAAACTTCATGACTATAGTGGAATTAGCCAGTGTCATTGTACTTAAAGGTACAACACAGGGTAGTGTGATGAAAACCTTGGCTAAATGCGAGTTAGACTTCAGAAATAAACTACCTTAACTACAGATGTTGCTTCTGTGATAGGACAGAAAACAAGTAAAAATATTACTCAAATTTGATATGAAGGCATATAAAAATAGTTTCTAGACTAATAGAATCTGATATGAGGCATATAAAAATAGTTACTTTTTCCATCATCTATAAAGAAAATTTGTGCAAGAAGTCCTCAAACTTTGAACATTGGCTGTTGTAAAAATGGTTAATTTTATCCAGACAAAAGGACTTAACCACAGGTAATTTCAACTGTTCTTGAGTGATTTAAAATGGAAAAATCAATTGCTAATTAAAAATTACATTCACTTTACAAAATCATTTCAAATTCGAGATTGGAATTCAAAAGCAGATCTTCCCAACTACCATAAGAATGTTTTCCTCACCATTCTTGATAGACATCGAAAGTGTTCCACCTGAACTCCAATTAGAATATGCAGATTTGTAGTTTGATTCTGCTGTAAAATGCAAGTTTCTTGAAAATCTTAAATTGATTGATTGATTTTTAATATAAGTACATGTCTGAAGACAAATATCCAGGAATATGTAAACATGCATATCTTCTATCTTTGACAGTATTTACATATGTGGATAGTTCTTTGGTGAAATGAAGATCTCACAATCAAAAACAAGAACACATTTGGAGGCTACTCTATGAATCACAACAACATAGATTTTAGCAGATATCAAAGTTTTATTAAATCAAAAACAATACCAAGTTCCCCATGAAGACTAAGCTGACTACCCATCCCACCAGTATTGCGAGTTTTTTATTGTTAATGGATTTATGGCATTGTTATGCACTATATATCGTGTTACCTCAATTCTCTTTCAGAATTTAAAAAAAGTACAAAGTATATTGATTCAACAAGCAGTCAAACAAGGTCTTTCTTGAATAACAACATCTCTGTTGTGCACATTATCCCATTTCACTTATTTTATGATTTCAGTCTGCTGCTGAAATTAGTCAGCAATTATAAACTAAAGAGGGCCTTCTGTCTGAAAATAGAATGTTCAATTGCATGATATATCGAAAAGAAGTAAACCTCTCTCGCTTTTATAAATTTTCTACTTATTTGACAGATGTATCCTGCAGATATTGATGTGGCCTTTGGGCATGAAATGCTGAAGACTCCTAATTTAAATTAATCTATAATTTAGCAATTTATTTCAAGAAAATTCCAACGGCATGTCAGAATATTTCAGAATAAATTTTCTTGACCATACCTTGTGTAATATAACCAGCGCCAGTAAAGTAGGTACCAAATTCAACATATTTGAAACAAGGACTTTCACTTGAAAGCTTTTTGTTTTTTCCATTCATGATAAGATTTCGGAAACAGCCTTTAAAATCATTCTGAAGCTAAAAAATAAATAAGTAGTACAGACATTACCAATATATCTATGTATTTCAAGAAAATTAAAAAAAATAAACTAACATATGAACTGATCTCACGCTTTCTAATAATAAAATTAATATTAGCAGGAACATTACTGGTAGAAGTAAATGTTGAATCAACATTTGTTTAGATAGTTAACTGTTATACTACTGAGAAGTGATTAAAGAATCCTCTCAGCTTCTAAAACAGTTTGAGTTAGTAAATTTCTATTGTTCTTCATTGTTTTATTCTTTTTTATTTTTCCTCATGCATTTTTTAGTTATATCCATTTGTTTGTTATTTATATAAGCAACTTTAGGATATGATTAACTTCAAAAATATTTTTTAAAAATAATTATTTTAATATGCAGTTTGCATTAAAACTATATGTCTTTAGTATAATTCACATAGATAGTTACAAACACATTCAAAATAAGCTTATTTATTAAAGAAGAGAGGCTTTCTTGCATAAAAAATTTTCAAATAAAACTACGAGAAACTAATTTTGGTATCTGCAAATTTCTTAATTCCAAGATTTTTATAGTGATCAATAAAAAATGAATTTATTAAATTGCTGGGGAAGCTCTGGCTGCTTAAAATCTTATTGAAAAATCTCTACAGAACATTCTCAAAATTTCTGCATAAAGGGAGTAATTATGAACTCTGATGTGCCTTTGAATAAGTTCCTTATTCATGACTGCTTGCTCTATAGCTTCAAATCTGAATTCAGGACACTCGAATTGAGTTATTGTGTCAATGCACAATTTGATAAGGCTACTGTGATTACCAGTTACAGGTGTAATGCAATCCAGTGCTTGACAATATCAAGTGTAATGCAATCTAGTGATTCATGTGCTTCTGTAATGGCAATACTAACTTTAAAGATGAATCTTATATAGGTAGATATCAACCTGTAGATTGCAGGAGACTCACAGATAACATTATTATATAGAACTTCGTTTGAGATAAAAAAACTAAAAATACAATGTGGGAAAGATAAATTGAGATTTTGCTGTATTCCAAGAGAGAAAAATAATTTTAATGTGCTTGAAAATTCTATTTAAATAGTAATAGATGCATTATAAAATTATTCTTATGTATTATAATGAATAGCCCACTGCCCAGACAGTATAGCGGCTAGGAGAGCTGACTGCGATACCAAACAGCCTGGGTTTAAGTCCCGGAGAAGGCGTAGATGTAAATTGTGTGTCCCTTATCACAGGAGGTAACAGTGTCACCTGTTAGGTGCCTCCACAATAAAATTACTACTATTTCTGGCCTTAGTAGTAATAAAAGTCTTAAAATGGCTAGTGCCCACCATAAATAATAATAATGAATAGCCCTATGTTTGCATATCTTACGAGGGTTGGAACTTTAATAGTGGCAACACAGCTGAAAAAACGCTACACATCAAAACCAAAGAATATCGCGTATACCACACGTGAACTACATACCTACCTTACCTCTCAGCAAAAAGACTCGTCCTGCCTACGTCACACGCATGCGGAGTGACACGAAGAACGGATCCTTGTATTAGCTCGCGGTCTAAAGTAAGTGTTGTCAGGATGTTTTCAAAACAAGAACAACGATGTTGGATAAAAGCCACACATGAACTACATACCTACCTTACCTCTCAGCAAAAAGACTCGTCCTGCCTACGTTACACGCATGCGGAGTGACACGAAGAACGGATCCTTGTATTAGTTCGCGGTCTAAAGTAAGTGTTGTCAGGATGTTTTCAAAACAAGAACAACAATGTTGGATAAAAATTTAATGTGCCAGAGGTCGTACAGCATGACAGTGTTATCAAGGGCTTCAAGAGGCTTGCAGGGAATCTGCATTGCCTTACAGAACCGTAGCAAGATGGGTGAAAGCATTCAATGAAGGACGCCAAAACGTGGCAGACATGCTGCGGCCAGGTCGTCCTAGTGTCAGCGATGCAGACGTGCAAGCTGTTGCCGCACTAATGGACAGTGATCGCCGCCAAACGATTCGTCAGCTGGCCGGACAAACAGGATTAGCACATACGACTGTGCTGCACATTCTGAAGGAACGCCTGTCCATGAGGAAAATTGCTTCAGATGGGTTCCACATCAATTGACGGAAATGCAGAAATGGCTACGATAAGATGCTGCCCGAACTCACTTGGAGCGCTATGAGTGCGAAGGAGATGCTTTTTATGCCGTATCATTACGCTGCATGAGACTTGGGCCCGATCGTACCAGCCAGAACTGAAACGCCAATCAAACGAATGGCGTCATCACAGGTCACCACGACGTTCAAAATTTTGTCAGAACCCCAGCAGTGTGAAAGTTATGGTGATTCTCGTGTAGGACTGTGATGGTGTCATCCTAATGCATACCGTTCCCCCACAGCAGACCGTCACTGCGCAGTATTACTGCTCATTTTTGGAGCACAATCTCCGACCAGCTTTGAGAAAAACGCTCCTCTCGTTTTGCATGACAATGCTCGGCCGCATGCAGTGCAAGCTGTGACTGATTTGTTCAAGTGATGGGGCTGGGAAGTGCTTTACCATCCACCATACTCCCCAGATCTAAGCCCTTGTGACTATGACTTAATTCCTAAGATGAAGGAACCACTTCATGGCACTCTTTTCCAAACTGTTCCTGAGATTCTTGCGGCAGTAGACTAGTCCATTCAAACTATCAACAAAACAAACGCTGCTACAGGTATTCTGCGACTTCCACATCGATGGAAACGGGTTGTACACAATGCTGGCGACTATATTGAAGGACTGTAAACATGGTGACATGAATCACTTTTGTATTCCTTGTAAATAAATAGTTGCCACTAGTAAAGCTCCAACCCTCGTATATAAAGTTTAGATCAGTGCAGAGTGTTTAAAACATCTGCAATAAATAATTAAATAAGATAAAGCTTAAAATTCAGTAAACTAAACATAGAACAAAAGGTTTTGAAGTTTTTTCACTGTTCACTGTGATAAACTGAAAAGAAATGAGAATGATGTTCTAGAAATTTTTCATAAAAATTTCAGTCTACTTATATTTCAGGTAGAAAAAATTATGTGAAAATCACTTACCTCATGTTCAGTCTTACTAGCTTTCGGAATACCTCCAATGTATAGTTTTTTGAATGGCAATCGTTTTGGAACATTTAGTGATATACTTTTCCTCTTGTCTAAAAATAGTGATAAATTCTTCCCATGTTTCACAAGTTGAACCTATTAATACATTTAAATTAAGAAAATTCTTTCAAAGCAAAGCTTGACACTATTTATGATTCTTAGATTTCATACAAAAGTAAACTTTAATAGGTATGTTGTAAATTTATTATTTGATGTGGGAAACTTTATTTTAGTTCAAACTTTCTTGTTATTCCTTTGATTTTTACCAACATTCAAAGTTTAAAGGGAAAGTAATGAATAAAAATGTATCAAATAGCATTATATTGTAGCAGGAATCTTGGACAATGATTTTTCTTGATAGAAAACTATTAGCGAGGATGCAGATTTAACAGAATTAATATGATTGTACTGAATATTGAAACTTATGAGTTAATATTAGAATTTGTGTTGAGTGAATGGGAAATTTGTTAAACAAATACAGGAATTTGAGAAGGATAGCAATTCAAATAGTTTCCTGATTTATTCCCAGTACAAAGTCCATATTAATGTTATTTGTTATTATTTCGGCTATAGATATTGTATTGTTACGAATTTTGTACAGTGTAACGTAAACGGCTTCAAGAAAAGCGAAGCTGTTCTGGAAAAATAAGATAACAGGGGTAAGTCTTTGAGTAAATAGCTATAAATGGGCAATAAATCAATTTTGGCAACTAATTTTATTGCAAAATTGGGCAAGAAATTGCCTACAACCATTTGGTGACATGTTGGTTCGGACCCTGTATAATTGTAATTGATTCCTGTGTGTAACTATAATTGTATCTGTCCCCTTTATATAACTTTAACTCTATATGCTTTCTAGTAATTTTAACAAATGGAAGGTACTAGAGATTTCTCGGCGATTGTGGGGAAACTATATAAGTTCAGAGAGATCCCCATTCAAGCTTCGCTCTTCAGTTGCGCTTTGCAGTGTGTTATGTTTAATGTTCTTAACTACTGATCTGTCACACTGAGAAAAGCTGTATAAGTACTTTTGTGGAAATTTCTAGAATTGTAAAGTGTTTCTATTGGGAAAATAAACTTTATGAAGCTGTCATTGGTTACGAACCCAATACACACAAAAACAAAATTAATAGATATCTGTTAAGTGCTAATATGGAATTTTTATGTAAAATGTTGTTATTGGTTCACATCTCTCTTTTATTTGGTGAAAATTCTTCTGTGCTTAATTATTTTTTGTATTAAGTGTCAAATCTTTCTCATAAAAATTTTAAGTTTAGATTATAATTGACTAAAAATGACCTTGAAGATGATTTAGGTTTTTTGTTTGAAAAACCTAAATCATCTTCATTTCATATCAATAAATTTTAAGTTAATAATGCATGTAAAACAGATCGAAGTAAGGGTTATTAGGAATGAAAGAATTCTCTCATACTCTCTTTCAATTCTAACTGATGATCAATTTACGTGTTCAAATGGAGGAAGGATGATTAATGTGATTATACCAACTGATGCATTACAATGATATATTATTGCAATTATAAAATGCTTTTCATTCCTCAACATTGTGGAAAATTTTAATACATTTTTGTACATATATAACACTTTTTGAATAATAAATATGACTCATTATAATCAAAATTGGAAGAGGAAGAAAGAACTGAATTAGCAAAAATTTAGATCTATCAAAGATAAGAAGTTTCATTTTAATTATGTAGTCGAAGTCACTTTATAATTATCACTTCTGTACCAAATAAACAAAATTATTTGGATTATTTATGAAGTCATTGATTTACGAAACTTATCAATTTTGTATAAAACTTACCTGATGCCATTTCCCTATGGTTAGTTCTTTATCACTTTTTGCAAATTTATTGTCTTTTTTTCTCAATAAGTCTACTTTCACGAGACCTTTCTCTAAAAACACTGAAAAGTGCAGTTTTTTATGTTCATTTGATAAAGAAATAATATTTCCATCGGGATAGAAAGTCCTGAAATCTAATGATATGTTGAGGCTGTAAAAAAGGGAAAGGATTAGAATTGAGATTATTAAGCATATTAGAAATAAATACACGAAAGTGGATCAAGAAAGCAAATCTAAAATAAGCTTTGGTTTCAAATCTTTGTAATTTTGAAATTTTCTGAAATAACCTTAAAAAGTATTAAATAAAGAAGGAAAAAATATTCTCACATTTATAAGAGAAAAAAAAATTATTTCTATTAGTGATTTTATTTCATTGAAAGAAGAAAACAGAGTTTTCATTCACACAGCATCTTTAATTATAATATGACAAACCTGAGACAAATAACAGAAAAGCATAATAATAATTAAAAAGAAAGTTAATGATAATTACTGTTAAGCTGTTTTTAAAAAACTGCTTAAAGGAGTTTCTAAAAAGGGGGCTTCAAACTTTATTTCCTTAAAATAAATTCTAGATGTGTAAATACATTTGCAGATTTTATGGGAATTGTTTCAATACTGGAATGGAACAGTTTTTTTATACAAAATTTTATTTTTATAAGGTTCTTATGAAACATGAGTTCCACTAAATAAAACATGGACATTTGTAAAAGTATGCTGTCTGTGTGACACGGGGCACTCGAGATATGCTGAAAGTCCTGCCAAGAGGTTGATGGTAGGGGAAGAGAGGTGGGAGACCTTAGGACCCGTCCTCTTAGGGTGTTGTCTTGCAGAATTGGGGACGAAACTGAGCAAAGTGGTACTGTCACCTGTATGGTGCTATTGCCAACGACAGGTGCAATCTTGCACTCCTTGCCATGATGCATTTCGTGGGTTTGTTCTGATGTTACTGTCAGACAAGTGTGATAAGTCACAACAACAACATTAATAGATTTAAATACAAGAAATTCTATACCTCCATATGTAAAGTTCAGTGACATAGTTTTAATTAATATTTTGTCATGGTCAGCTATAAAATTAAATAACCAGTACTGTTTTACCCAGTCTAAAACTTAATCACTTACATGAGCTTTTTTTTTTTCCATTAAAGGAATAACTAATTGAAAAATCCAAGGCTATTTTTAGAGAAAGTCAGCAAATGAGTATTTTGGCCTACTGGCGATGGAGCGGTAAAAGCCGCTGAACACTGGTAGTTCGGTCTGGTGAATGGGCTGGCATGGGCACTTCTGTAGTTTTCCCCATGTATAACCTGGATACGAGGCAGTTTCCCTTTAAATGACCTCCACAGGGTGTCCCTCCCTTTCTGTGTAGTGCCTAATTTAGTACTTTTTTTTAAGAAATGCACTGGAAGTACATGTTTAAGATCAATATTTGAGGAAATAAAGTATGTAGCCACCATTTTTAAACACTGTATATAATAGCAAACATTTGACAAAGCAGTACTTCTTTATTATTTCTTTTTTGTTCAGTGGAACTTGAATAGATTTTCTGCTTTGATGACTAAAAGCATTATCATCAAATTGTACGTCTGCTGCACAAAGTTCTCCTGGTATAGACGGTGCTATCTGCTGCAAGATTTCTTCAGACATAGTCTGCATATCAGGAACTCCAAACTCGATTCCACTATGACTTACTGCATTTTCAAATCGCAATAATCTAAAAGATTAATTTCAATAATAAATAACAGTAAAGAAGTTATTATTTCAGCAGTATTTCATATATTATTTTATTTTTGTGAAAAATATTCTGCAATGTAATTCTATTAATATCGCCAATGATATTTTTATCTCTGAAAATTTGGTTTTTGGTATCCAAAACTGTGCAAAATTCATTATTTAAAAAAAAAAAAAAAATTACATAAAATTTCAGTTTGAATAATTAATTCTAGTGACGGAAAATTATAGTTGAATTTGACCAAAAACTGATTAAAAATCTATTAGGTAAAATATAACTTTTGTATCTTAACAGTACTAGCAATTTCTGCAATATTTGTTACAGAATACACCAGTTTGGTAAAACACAGAAGAACATACTAAAGTTCAATGCATTTAAAGATTTTTTAAGATATTTCTTAAATTTTTTAATTTATATACTTTGTGAATACAAAAAGATAGTGGCAGAATCAGCAAATTTATTTCTTTTCCTTCTATCCATACTTCTGATTATATAAATTTTTTTAAATACTATATTAGCTTCAATAAATATGTTAAGCTGTATGCTTATTCATAATTCTGCATAGTAACAGTTTCAAGCAAAATTTAAGTCTGAAGCATTAAGTGAATTTTAAACTTATTGGAGAAAAGAATGTAAAAATAATTTTACTGAAAATATTTTAGATTACTTTTTCATTTATAAATAAATATAAAATAAAAAATAATGCAAAATTTGTAATATATATTTTATTACTGATTAAGTTTATCGTGAATCAACAATATGAAGATAATTCATGTTTCAAAATATATTAAAAGAATTACACATTTTCTTTTCATTTGTCGTCATTCATCTGTGCACCCTTAGATAAAAGTAATATTATATTTATTTTACTTTTGGAAAAATATCCAAAATTTGTGTTCAAGTATCAGATATTTTAATAATATCGTAAAAATACTGGATACCATTCGGACTTGCAAATGATTATATGTTGCTGACTACCATTCATTGTATCAGATTTATTAATTCAGTTTCTTACTTATTGTTTCTTACTTATCTTGAATAATTCCAATAACTGGTTGCTGACCAGCTGCCACATGACCCATATTTATGCCTTTCTTTACACCACCAAAAAATAAACCACCTTTCTGCAGACTACATACTTCTTTTACACCTTTGGATAAATGAATATCCACTTGTTCTTCATCCATATACCATTCATTGTATCAGGTCACATTAGAAATAATATTTTTTGAAATAGGGTTTGAAGAAATAATAAAATAATAATGAGTTTTAATCGCCATTTGAATCAATAATATTTTTCTGGTGCTGTAATAGGTTTTTTTTGACATCCGTACAGAATTCAGTTACCTTATTGGAGAGAATATCTTAGAGGTCCATTTCAAATGCGTCATGAAAATTCTATTCTTTTCCCTCGATGAAATTTTGAAAATTTCGAGCCAGGTCATTTTTTGTCACTAGTCTTTAGACAACTAAAAAAAGAGATTTTTTTCCTTACATGAATGAAAACTAGTGCATATGTTTACGTTTTTTTCGATTAAGTTCTTGTCGACCCATCTGCAAAACTCAGACGTATTCCAAGTTCCTTCAAATCGCAATCAACAGTGTCAACTGATAATGATGTATTAACTTTTTCTGATAACTCTTCAACACATCGGTAACAAAAAAGACACGGTGACAACAGCGGCTGGCTTCTTTCAAGCTAAGATTTTCTTGTTGGAATTTACAGAACCAACACTGACACTTAAGAATATTAAAACATATTTATCGTATAGTTCTTCCACGTTGCTTACAGCATTTGTTGCGGTACTGCCTTTTTTATACTCGTACGGTACGAAGTGTCTGATGTGCTGTGTGTGACTACCATTTTCATAAGGGGTTATTAAAGCAACAAGGTAGTGCTCATGTAGATTGCTAGCCAGCTAATTTATCTGAATAATGCTGTTCTTGCTCAATGGTATTTATAGATCCATGAAAATTACTTGTTTTAAATCTGTTAGAGCATGTTTTAACAAGTCATACCTGAGAAATGACATTGCTTATAGGTATACCAGGTGTTGATATTTCTCAGCACAGTATGGAATACCATCATAGGATTAGTAATACTCATTCCTATTTAAGGAAGAAACTCTTTCTAATTGAATCAGAGATGCCCACCTTATAATAAATTCACTGAGCATGATAACCAGGGAAGTTTACACTCCGACTGAAAAGTGTACTGGCAAGAGTTAACAAGTTGAAAGATCACATTTGAGATCTCAGTTCAGCAATCACTGATAATTTATTGTACAATATGTCTTTGAAAAAATAAGGAGAATAAATTACTCCACTCTTAATGAAACCTTATACATGATCTGTATCTTGATGGCATATGTTTTCTAAAGTCGTTTGTTTACCTAATACCAAAAGTGCAAATAATTGTCACAACCTACTAAATACAATTTTCTTTAAATCTTACCAAACTTAAATTTTCCATTAGCATTCTCTCAATGGACAAGAGACAACTATCTGCATGAAATTCATTGTTGCTATTAAAGATTTTCACCTTTATTTCTCCAAATTGCTGGTAATTTCCATTAAAAAGGAAAATTGCTACTTTTTTAGAGAAGCTTAAGATGGAAGGAAGGTATTTGGTGGTAAATCAACATGCACAGTTGTTGGTGAGTTTTACATAATCAAAAATCTCTTTAAGCTTATGATATGATGAGATTTTTGATTTTGTGAAATTCGCCACTAACTACGCAAATTGGATTTTTATATCATAAATATATGTAAATAAATTATGCCTGAATGTGTTCTTTCTCAGATACCTACAGTGCTATAATATAAAAAAGAATGCTTATTATAAAATGGAACTTCATATTGTGTAATAAATATCTGTAATACTTCACTCACACATATGTGGGCCATAATAAATAAATTAAAGTATTTTATTTATAATTCTCAGTGCTTTCTGGAAGATAAAGGCTAGGGCAGTAATATTATTGTACAAAAAAGGTGAATGCCGGCTTAAATGCTAATAAAAATTATTACCAGAAACATAAAAATGAATCAGATTTAATTCAGGTTCTTACTTATTGTTGAATACTGCATCTTGAATAATTCCAATAAATGGTTGCTGACTAGCTGCCATATTACCAACATTTATGCCTTTTTTTACACCACCAAAAAATAAACCACCTTTCTGTGGACTAGATACTTCTTTTGCACCTTTGGATAAACGAATATCCGCTTCTTCATCATCATCAAGCCTTAATACCAATCTATGAAATAAATTCATTTATGTATTTAGAAGAAAGGACTAAAATTTATGCTTAATATACTACAATTGAAATTGATATTAAATATAATACAATACAATCCTTAATTAGTAATGCTGAGACTAAGAAAAATTAACATTAAATCAAGAGTGCATGCTAGGAACCCTGAGTAGCACACGTTTGCTTTTGAGCTAAGTCTCTCTGACTGCTGTTATGGTCGGCCATATTATTATGTTGTCATTTGATAGTCCGCCGGCTAATTTAAAACTAAAGGCAAACTATGTTAGAATTGTGTTAGCTTCAGCTAAATCTCTTAGTTAGATATAGTTAGTCCTTATTTTTTAATTTAAGCCCAAGTGGAGGCTTTATTGTAAGCTCGAAGAAAGGGGCTGAGTATTAATAGTATTTTGAGTGAATAAAGGGTGATTAACCCTTTTTGAGTTTACGATCTCTGGTATTTGATCTGAATGATAATTCAATTAATAGTTGACTAGGTTCCTCAACATTTAGTTTAGCAGAATAAGAGTGAGGAACTCTACAACTTCATGTCTCTTATTTTCATATGTCTTTATTATATATGTCCTTATCCTTATTTATTTTGTACTTTTAGTCTAAATGTTATGAATTATCTTTTCTATTCTGAAATTTGCAAAGTACTAAAATCCTCACAACCACTAGTTCCAAGCATGCAGACTTCTGGTCTTCTATTATATCACAGTTTAATTGCAAATAATTCTTATTAATTATCAAGTTTCAATGTATTCATTGCTTTTGCTTTATAAATAGTCTTTATCAAAAATCCAAAGTGAGATAAAATTAATAGCATACCTTCTATTTTTCCTGATGATATTTACAGTATGAAATGAATCACTGCTGACAACACGAGTTGATGACATAAGTATTTCACCTCCACCACTATTAATAATTGCTATAATACGACCATCTTTTAGTGCTATTGAATAATATGTCTGAAAAAAGAATTGATATGGATAATTTGAAGCCTAGATTTATTTATATATAATAGCTAATAGCATTTTAAGATAAAATACTTTATAATATAACAAAACTTAAATTTTACAAAAATATTCCAAAGGCATTTTTTAAATATAAGAGCAACTTTCAAAAGCAAAATCTTAAATACATTTATTTTGAGTTTTAGGGCTATGTAACCTAAAAACTGACATCATTACTTTTTGAAATGTATGAATTTTAAGACTTGAAAATTAGAATCAGCTATATGATATACATTACATAAGCCAAATTATTTGCAAGTCTAAATCAGAGTTTATAATTAATTATAAAATAAAGAGAAGGACTTTTATTGTAAAACTTATTTGATCACTATCTATGAAGTTCAAATATTACATTCTATATTACTAATGTACATTAAATTATAAAATGCACAATATCTTTATATGCAAAATTTGTTAAGCTTTCTCAGAAGAAAATTCACTAAATTATATTGTTTTTCCACGCCTATTACTGATGCAATTCTAAACAACTAAGAATTAAATTAAGGGTGCAGCTACAAAATAAAACTTGCTAATTTTGCTATTATTACAACTATGGATGATTAATGTACACTAATTCGGTTAATAAAATATTTTATCAATTGATTTTTTTTCTCTTTTTTAATCTATAGAAAGTTAATCAGAAATTTTGCAGTTGGAAGTCTATGTCTAGGATCAATATTTCATGAAATAAATATTATAGAGACATTTTTAAAATGTCTTATTCAATGCTCAAAATTTTCATAATTTAAGATTCAAACAATTATGAATAAGAAACACATGTGATGTTTTTTATTATTCCACAGCAATTGTTTTCATAAAATTCCCTATTTTATTGGGCAATTTTATGAATGAAAATGTATTTATGACAATAAAAGTTAAGGAAACAAAGCATATAAACCTCTTTTTTCAAGCATTGTGTATTGTTTATATTTGTGTGTGTGTACATATATATGTGCACACAAACATAAATAAATAAATAAATATATATAAAGAGAGTGAGTGAGTATTGTCAAAACACAATAGCACATAAAATAAATGATTATTTCCATTTAAATAAGTAACAAAAAAGTGTAATTAATCTTATTAATCCTTCTAAACTCATCTATATTTTTATTGCTATGTATTTATTCTTATATGTTTTTCCCTGGAGAAATTCTGTAAATTTGTTTTTTGCTTTTTTAAGAATTATGATAATTACTATAATAATAATAATAATAACCTGCAATAATTCCTGATCAGCATTTTCTTGTCCAACATATGTGGATAACAGCAAAAGAGCATTTTGTTGTCTTGTCATGAAGGAGAAACTAATGCTAGAATCTACAAGAAGAGTCTGTCCATTCAGCTCTAAGTGACCAGCTCCTTTAAAAGTGGCAACTTTCATTGGCTGGAATAAGTATATGTTAACTGTAAAATAATGCATTTTATAAAAACAAATACTATGACAAATTGAAATAATGTATTAGCACCCTTTATAGCTTTAATAAAGGTTTATAATATAGTGCACATTATTTATATTTTTTAAATGTTTAATAAATCTTTTTTATGAAATATGATTAGCTTAATTTGGTAAAATGGTATCGTTTTTTGAAGATTATAAGGTACCAGAAGTGGGCGCAGCCAGACCCACCTAACCAAATAAGTTGGTCTTATGGTCATAACAGGGCATGCCCAATAAATGTAATTCCGTCGTATTTTTCTCTCTCTCCTTCCAGCATGCCTTCGTGGTGTAACGGTAGCACACCTGACGCGTATTCAAGAGGTCCAGGTTCGAGTCCCAGGGAGAGCATTGCACATTTTTTCATGTCTCCTGCTCAAAATAACCTAATGATTCTACAAGGTAATACTTGAAAATTATCAAAAAGGATTGCAAAAGATTCTGATTGAAAATGAAAAACTAAAATTCATGTAAAGAATATCAAAATTTGACTTTTTGATGAAGAAAATGAGTGTCTGGGTTTCTGACACTCATTATTCTATTAAATTTTCTATTCAAATTATTCTATTAAAGTCCCTTCTACTCTGATAACATGTAAATTCATTTTTCATTCCTGAGAATATATGATCGATATTATATAAATGGCTGAGGTAGAACAATATACACTAAATGTAGATGCACAATCTGTCTTAAAGAATGCCTATAGATATTGAACTCATGTCATGCTATGTTTATGCAGTTTTTTTAGATGAGAAATATCAGTGGAATAAGACAATAGCACAGCTCAATTTTTCTTATTACAAGACACTAAAAGGAGATATTTAATAAGCATTTTTTGAATGCAAAGTATGTTTTTGAAATTTTCATTTTACAGCAGCTGTTCTTATAAACTTAAAATGATGCTGTTGTAGTCATAATAATAAAAAGCATATTCGGTAATCAATAAGCTGTGTAAAATGGAAAAAAAAAAAAAAACCGCTAAGTGCTGAAGTACTAGATAATATGATTAGACTCCATTATAATACTTGGAACTGAATTAAAAATTGCCAACACCATAAATATACTGAAATGCAATTAACAGTTTTCCATAATTGAGCGAACAAAGCTGAACAGCACTTGCAATAATGTAAAGTTCAAAGCTATAGCCTATTTCTTTAAAATAGGCATCTCAAGGCTATCTCCATCCTCCCTTATTAACAATCGTAATGGGTTATCATCACCACACAGCATTTATTTTCTCCATCTCATCTGAAATTCTAGTTCAAATCTGCCTTCATTCTCACTTCTTTCATGATGCAAAACACATGAAATCGATTAGAGGGAAAAAAATTACAATAGAAAAAATTAAGACAAATCGAACTATCTCCAACAGCTGCCATTCCTGTGGTTCAAAGATAAATTGGGCAGAGCAAAATGGCCTTGAAATTTCTATTTTAAAGTAATGGATCATAGTACATTTTTCAGGCATGGCAATCATTCTATCACCTGAATTACATTTACACAGACGTCTGATGTAGTGAACGTTATTTAATTGAAAATGTGTCAGTTATGAAGTCTGATAAAGGAGGAATAAAATGCAAACATTTCTCTTATTTCTTGAATTTGATTGACATACATATCATGATTGACTACATATAATTCTAAGACAGATATATGGACAAGTTGCAATCATTATAGACCTTGCATTCTATGAAACCCCCAATCATTTTTAAAAAATAGCAAATATACCTTGTGCTTCAGGATAAGATGTCCCCTAAAGTCCACGTGACTCACCCCCCACATACACACACTTAATGAATCCATCTCCCGTACAACCTATCACTAGAAGTAATTTTTTAGACTGAGAAATAAAATGTTGCTCCTCCTGTTGTTTTCTTCCAAAAGTTGTCAAGCATGATAAGACTGTAAGAAATGTTCCTGCAGGAGAATAGATAGTAAATCTAAAACTGAACTCTGAATTTCCCCTAAAAATGAAAGTGACTAGAAAGAATGGACCAATTAAGCAATTTTCAGTTACAGAGAAACTGGGAATTAGCAAATATCTAGATAGTTTTAATTTGATAATATGTATCATTTCAGATATTAATCATTTATTCATAATTTAGTATTTTTATATAGCAAAAACACAGTATGGTATGCTTGAATAACTCTAGGAATCTTTTCAAACTGCTTTGCTAGGCTGATAGAGTAGTGTAATTTGCCACCTTACATAGTTTCCTCACATGGCAGATATCTTTCCTGATTTTTAATTATGCACCTTGTAAATTGGAAATATAAGCTACAAAACTTTGAAACCATGCCCCAAGACATCAAGTTTTATTATTCCACTAGAAATATTTTATTCCATGAATATAAAATTCTTTACAAATTTTCAGTTTGCTCTGAAATTTTTTGCCAACATAATGATACCTATCATAACCAGGTCATTCACAATTTTAATTTATTTAGAATTGTTTTTGTGTATACCCATAAAACTAAGAGATTAGCTGATAGAAATTTATAACAGTTTAGACTATACATACGTAAAGTATAAAAATATGAAGGAAAATCATTAACAAAATTACTAATTTAATTGACAATAGCACTTTTAGTTCCTAATTTTAATTTAAATACAACCTCTTTCAAAGATGCCACTGATATCATTCTTTCCCTGCAGTGATCTGAATTGCTGTAAACTCTTACCCAATCACTATTCAAGATTTAAACAATGCATTCTGAGCATATTTTTAGGCCCTCCTACTTAATACACATCACTTTCCTAATGTGTGGTCGCCTAGCTATCATCTGTTCGTCACACTTCAATTTTCATCTGTGGTTCTATAGTGCAATCTGCATCACAGAAACGCACAAAATACGATGCAATATAATAATAAAGTAAACTTCGATGAAAAATAGAACAGGTCCTCTATAAGTGAATCAACGTGACTATTTGCTAATAGCTGTGGGATACTTAAATAGAACTGAGATAAAAACCTTTATTTTTTTACTATGTAATTGGCTTTTAGCATGGTATAAAAATATCAAAATTTCTATCTACTATTTATGGCCATAAAATTCTTCATAATATGTGCTTGAAAAAAGGAAATGTACAAAAATTAAAATTCAAGTTAAGATGAATAACTTGTATACTTAAGTTATATCTTACAAATTTAGCAAACAGATGTTGTATATCACCTTGCAATAATAATAATAATAAAAATAATAATCATTAAATGTGTGTACTTATTGTAGAGCAATATAATAATTATTATATTGCTCTACAATAAGAAAATTTGTTTTTGTTTTAAAATGAGCAACTACGCATTAATTTTAATAGAATTTCTTGAATGTGTAACAGAAATATTTTGATTTTATATTCATGACAAGACTCAGTTTTTAGGAAAGACTTCCAAAAGACTTTGAAATTTATGATGTGATATTCAAGATACATTTCGAGAACTCTGAACATGTTTAATTATTTCTGGAAAAAATAAATACTCCATATTCATGACAATTTTTATGCTATTTGGAGAAAATGATTTAAGAACTCTGAAAACTGAGCATTTTAGAGATTTTCAAATTAGACTCTAATTCAATTTACATCTTATATAATATTTTGTTCTAATATTTCTAAATTACATTTTTATGTGGTTTTATGTATTCAGATATGAGAAAGTTTATGAACCAAATGATGGGGTATAGTGAAACCCTAAGATTATGACCATGAAGCCATTCTTTTGTTTTGTCAATGGAATTGTACATATTGTACAAAATGTCTCTTTCTTTGCTAACACTCTAATGCTTTTTCTCAAAAAACTTTTCTAATTTCTTCTTGAAGGAGGGGATATGTAAGGTATAAAAATGTGAAGGAAAATTATTAATAAAATTACTAACTTAATTGACAATAGCCCTTTTAACTTCTAATTTTAATTTAAATACAGTCTTCTTCAGAGATGCCACTGATGTTATTCTTTTCCTGTGATGATCCACACTGCTGTTAAATCTTCCCTAATCACTGTTCAGGATTCAAACAAAGCATTCTGGGCTTATTTATAGGCTCTGCTGCTTAATACAGATCACTTCCCTAACCTGTCCTGTTATCATCTAGCTAGCATCTGTTTCCTGCTCTTCAGTTTTCATTTATTGCTATAAAATGTAATCTGTGTATGTAAAATTGTGGGATGCAGATAGCACCCATTGCACTATGCTAATCGAGAAGCTATGTCTTAATAGATTAGTCATCAAGAAATAAAAATGTGTTCTGATAATCCAAGTACTTGCAGTTTTCATAAATTCAATTCAGTCATCTACTCAACAGTTTCCAGCTGCCTTCTATGATCCATCTTATTTGCATGTGAGCTACATATCTCTCTCACCATTCCCACCATTACTGTGAAGGAATTGGTTTCAACTTCTTCCCTAAAATTATTACACATATATATATATATAAATTGTTTGACAAAATCTGATTAAGCACGGCAATGAGAACTCTTTGTGCATATGATATTTGCAGTGGCTGGAAACTTTCATTAATATATATATATATATATAATGTATTTTAATGAAAGTTTCCAGCCACTGCAAATATCATATGCACAAAGAGTTCTCATTGCCGTGCTTAATCAGATTTTGTCAAACAATTTTTGGCATTTGAAAGAAACAGACTTGCTATAGAACACGGTGTTGTGAAATTTGCAAAAAACGTCATTAAGTACAAGGTTGGAACTATCATGCTACCACATTAGAAACATCATTTACTTCCAATTATGTTCCAAAATGTCAGATACAGAATATCACCAAATCATATGTACAGCTTTAAGTATTAATGTTGTATAATATGACACTGTGAAAGTTTGGTACCAAAAGTTTAAAAACAAGGACTATGACATTCAAGAAACAGAGCACTCTGGTTGGCATATTGATGCTGATGAGGCCCACCTGCAAGAACTTGTGGAAGAAGATCAGTATGTAGCCTCTCGAGAGCTTGCTAAGGACTTAGATGTTAGTGTCATGTCCATTAGTCACTATGCATCGCATAAACTTGATGTACAAGTTCAATCACTGGGTGCTGCATGAGCTGACTCAAGCAGATATGGACAGATGTGTTCAGGCCTGCACTAACCTGCTCGAATATAAACACAAGACCAAAATTCTGGACTGGATCATCACTTGTAATGAAAAGTGGATTTATTTCAACAACACAGGCTGAAAAGGGGGTTGGTCTGCGCATGGTGAGCCTGCCGGCAGTGTCGCAAAAGTGCAATTTGACTAACACAAAGCTCATGTTTTGCATCTGGTGGGATTGTCGTGGTATTATCCACAAAGAGTACCTTGAAAAGGGTAAAACCCTCGGCAGTAAAGTGTACAGCGATATGCTAGTCCATGTTGATGCTGCTATCAAGGAAAAACATCAAACTAAGTTCCGGTTCAAAAAAGGTAATGTTCCATGAAGATAATCCAAGATCACATGTGCCAGCATTTACCGGCTGTACTATGTACGGACTCGAATGGGATCTTTTGCCCCACCCACCATATAGCCCCGACATCGCCCCTTCAGACTTCTACCTTTTTTCACATCTGAAGCTACATCTTGCTGGTGCTATCTTCCATTTTGCACAGGACGTCTGACATGAGTTTGATCTGTTTTTGGACTCGTGGCCACCAAGTTTCTGGGCTGAAAGCTTTGAAATACCACCAAAACACTGGCAGAAAATTATAGATTTGGGTGGTGATTACTACCTGCACTAAAGCTATTGCATTCGTTTCCCCCCCCCCAACTTTATTAAGAATGCTTCTTGGCTGAAAACTTTCATTACAACTAGATAAGTAAGTCAAAATTAGACCTTGAAAGGTGGGCAACCTTTTACCGGGAATATCATTATCAAAATTAAAGCCAAACATAAACATTTCAAAAGTAAAACAAAAACAATTCAGTAAAACTAATTGAAAATTAAAAATCAATAAAACTGATATAAAAAAACTGAAAATTCATTGGTCTTTTTCAAGAAGCAGCTGAAGAATTCTCAGCAGAGCCATAAATGAGACCTCCTCAAATGTAACATCTTTCTTAAAATTCCTCAGCCAGATATGCCAATTTTTAGTAGTGCTACTTGTGAAGTTTATATATACAGTAATTACTATTTGTTTTATTTCGTATTTTAACAGTGTAATTATTATGTAGAACAAGATAATTTGACTCATTCTTATCATTCTATAATTTCAGCTATCAAAATACCCATTTATAAGACCTTACTAAATTCTAAAGCAAAAATATTTTTAAAAAAATGGGGAGGGGGGATCTTATTTTTAAATTTTTGAGTAAATATGTGCATGCTTGCATGAACAGATACACACACACATATACCTATATTTATATATATAACAAACAAAAAAAACTGTAAATATGTACAATAATAAATAATGTGATGTGGAGACAAGAAAACTAATATTCTGATAATTTATCCATAATTCAAAATGTATATCATGAATAAGAAATATAAATGTATGTATGCTACATATATATTTTGATATCAATCAATAAATAAATCTATAAAAAAAGGTTCTTAAATACAATTCAGATACTTTAACATCTATTTTTAAATTAAAGCATACGTCTTAAATCTAAAATCTCACCCTATTAGAACAACCAACATTCATGCCGTAGAAACTACTTCGATATAAATCAATGGGAGTAGAGTCAATTTGCAGGTCTTTCATGCAACCAAAAAAATTTGTAAATTTTATGTCAGGCCATCTATAAAAATTAATACATTTCTTCAGTCTAAGCAAAATAATAAACAATAATGTATGAGATAATATAAGATACTAACATAAAATGAGTTAACATTCTATAACTAATGTTATTAAAAGGCTCAAGCAGTGTCTAAAAGGTCTGGGAAGGGAAAAGGTTTCATGGATTAAACAATGTAAACAATAAATTTTTAAAAGGTGTATATAAAGAAATTCTTACAGGATACAAAAAAAGCTTCACTCGGGTAAAAACGCTAAATTTATAGAACTCATTATTCAGTAAAATGCAGTTTATTTGTGTTTTAAATACTCTAAATTTAAGTAAAAATATTTGCATTTAATTCTGATGTAAAATGACCATGAAAAATCTTTATGTTGCCAATAATTAGAAAACAATGCTTTTAAATTAACAATATGTTCATGAAAATTAGATTACAATTAATTAAAAGAAACAAAATTATGCTGAGTCATTTAGTCATTCAAATTGCATCCTATGATATGACAGAATTTATGTTGGATTTTTTAACCATGACAGCAAATTTTGTGTTTGTTAAAGTATTTTTATTATTCACTTCTTAATGTGCAGTACTTTCTTTCTAAAAATAAAATAAATAAACTAAATAAAGATTACAAGTGTAACAATTATAAAATAATTCAGATATGATTTATTATCAACACAATGCCAAAAATAAAAGTCTGCATTATTTATTACTTTTTTCTTACATGCATTTACAATTTTTTCATTGCTTTAATTGCTACAAGAAAGAGATATGAGGTACATATAAAATGATTATGCCAAACTGGTTTCTCAAAATTTAAAGTTCATCATATCATTTAATGTATCTTTCTCAAAGCAATAATTCTGAAGATTTGTAGTTTTAGATGCAGTGCCAAAGATATTTGTTTAATTTATTATTATTTCACCAGCTTCAACTCTCAATGGGCACTAGAGGTCAGTCATGTCATCCTGGCTGTTGCACCAGCAACATTTTTTGTTGTTGTTGTTGTTTATCTTTTCAACCTTATTATTAATAAACAGATTTAATATTAGTGTGTTACTTTTGTTGGGTGCTCCAACTTACAATGTTTTGGGAATGTTAGTACAAAATCAGCAAAATAGGTTAGTTAGTTTAGAGATATTTACATATATACATGAACGGAGGCTTGTTGCCTTTACATTTCGTCAGGTGCTTAGACCTGATTATCATGCCAAAGATATGTAGTCTCTCCAAAAAATACACAAAATGAGCTAGTAGGGTGACCTTAAGTTGAGGTTAGGTCATGCTGATTTATTGCTGAACCACTGGAGCAGCAGTAACTGCCAGATCATCGAGGCGAACGTACAGCTGTAGGCAGAATTTTTTCCCTCTTGACGATGATGAATATTAATGAACAGATGGATCAATGCATCAACATCAAATTTACTGTGAAACTTTTAAAACTTGAAAACTTATTCATGAAATGTTGATGGCATTTATTAAGGAAATTTATAAAATTTTGAGGGCTATTTATGGAAATGACGCACTGAAGAAAACAGTTCTTACCCCCACACACACAAGTGGACCATTGACCTCCTGTGTTGAAGATAACATTGAACATGTGCGGTCTTTTGTGCTTTCTGATCATCAATTAACTGCTCAAATGATAATAAACTGAATTTAGGAAAATCATTTGTGCACACAATTTTAAAAGGACATTTGGAGTTGATAAAATTGTGTGCAAAAATTATTCTAAAGCTCTTCACATCTGACCAAAAACTGAGAAGGACTGAGTACTGCATGGCTAGAACAACTCTATTCAAACTTCCTGTTTCCTTGAAAGGATCATCACTGCGGACGAAGCATAGTCATATAAATAAGACATTGAACTGAAATCTCTCAGCAATGAATGGAAAGTAAAAGATAAACCAAGAACAAAAAAATGTCAAAAAAGTATATCAAAAATCAAAGTCATGATTTTTTTTCCTTACATTCATGGTGGACAACACCATGAATTTCTTCCTCCAGGAGAAACAGTGAATGGTACCTTCTATGTGGAGGTTCTCAAGCACTTGAGGGATTGTGTGCATGAAGTGTGACCAAATTTGTGTGCTGGTGATGGATGACTGCTGCATCATGACAATGTGCCTACACATTCATCAGTAATTGTCAGCAAGTTTCTGACCAATTTCTTCCCTACATACCAAATTTAGCATACTACAATTTTGTTTTGTTTCTGAAATGTAAAATAGTCATGTGGGTGTGGCACAGGGATGACACAGAGACGATAAAATGTGAAACAACAAGGTACTTGAAGAGCCTGACATCTTGAGATTTCCAGATGTTACTTTCAACAATGCACACAGAGATGGGATAAGTGTACTGCAACAAATAGGAAGTATTTTGAATGGAATAAGATTAATGTACCCTAATTTTGTAAAATATAGTGTTTGTGGCATCAGTTCGCTTATTTATTGGACAGATTGCATTTTATTACTAAGACATGAGAAATATAATTAAGAATCAGTTATATAAATTGCAAAGCAAAATGCTCATAATATTACCACTTTCTATGCAAGGAATACGGAAGTGCAAGAGGATATTGAATATAACATAAGGACCTATAAGATGTAAAAGGAAGTAAGATAATCTGAGGAGTTTAGAAATTATATGTGATTTTTAAAAATAAATGAAGCAACGCACAAGAAAGCTTGTTGGCGCATTTGATTTTCCTGTCCAGTAGCATATAATTATTAATTTTTAAGTAATTAAATGTGGTTTCAGTAATATAAAGGTACAAACTACCATAGTAAATTTTTATAAATATTTGGGTTTAATTCAATTTTTATATATTTTGCAATGCTGTGTACTGTTTTTATTAATAATGTTTTAAGTTTTCCCTATTCATTTGGCTGAGTTATTTAAGAAGATCCCTATAAATCCATAATGTGCAACAGTATAATTCCAGTGGCATATAAAATGTAATAATTTATTGATGTATAATTTTAGTATTTTAGTACAAAAAGTGATATAACTTTAGATCTCAAACATTTAAATTCCGTTATTAATTTTTAAATAATTAAAAAAAAACTGGTATCGATGTAATGTATAAAATATAAAAATAATATATTCTTATCATTTTATCTATTTTCACAACTTAAATAATAAGTTTTATATCAGTGGGAGTATGTTATTTGTAAGCTTGGAATAAAATAGCAGTACAAATATTAAAATTTTATTCATTTTCACTTGTTAATTAACAATCAGTATTTTAAACCATGATATTTCAAATTATTATAATTCTCAATATTAAAGGAAAAACACAGCAATGCAAGTTAACTTTATAATATAGACATTTTTAATATACTGACATATATGTTAGTTCATACATTTTAAAATGGTGGCTACTAAGAAACTGATACTGGTACAAATGTTATAACAGGATTTATTTCAAAAGTCAAAACGTTTTGGGAAAATACCTACCTTTCTTCGGTAAAATTTGGAGGTACACCACCATAGTAGAGAACACTGTCTTTCAAATCAAGTGCTGAAGAAGCTCCCTTTGGAGCATTTTCTTCTAAAAATTCATTTTCTACCATGATCTGAGCTGTAATGACAAGCTATATCAGCAATGTTTTGATGCAATGTAGAAATTTTAGGCATTCTGAGTTTTTTCATAATTACTTTTTTTATTTCGTTACATGTAGAATTATTTAAGTTCATTCATAAAATAATAAAATTTTTAAATGGTTTTTTTTTAAATTTTAAATAATTATTTAAATAAAATTAAAAACGATAATTAACTTGAAAATCTCTGTCAGTTCTTCTCCTGAAAGGCACTGAAGAATTTGCAGTTAAATTAAAATCATATAAAAGATGAGTATTGGTAATCCTGTTTGTTCTAAGGTTTTCAAAAATGGAATATCCTTCAATATGCAATTTAAAACAACAGCTAAGCAAAATCTGACAGATCCACTAATTCAAAGTCAGTATTAAGATGTTTGACACTTGCATGTGAATTTGAAAAAAAAAAAAAAGTCTTTTTTCCTTAGAACTTTTTCATTTTTACTTTCTTTATAGGTTACAATAAATTTTATAAAAGGATATTAAAAAATATATAGAAAATAGAAACTTTTAGTTTCAAAAGTGATCTTTCACAGCTTGCAGCTGAGAATTATAATGGTTTTAACACAGTTCTTCAGTAATAAAAATATAAACTATAAAATAAAATTAACTGAAGAATATTAAAAAGGTTTAATATTTTTCAGTTTATCTATAAATACCTGGATAAGTATTTATCTTATCACAGACATCACTATCATGTATTTTATCTTCCAATTAAGATTTAGAAAACAAATTCTGCAAATAGTTCTTTACAATCATAGTTAAGAATAATTTCTTTATATTTTATTTAATTTCAGTAATAATAAAGTATGTGTTTTCATGCATTTGCCTTTTTTATGTCTAAAATAAGAAATGTATAGAGTGGTTATAATTAAGCTTCCACTTTGAAATCATCAATCGTCATAAAAGGAAAACTACTGGACCAAATGTTATCAAACTTGGTAATCGTGTAAAGGAGAAATATGGGAATTTATTTTCCGTGAAAAAAAAAGTTCAAAAACTCATCACCAGGGGGGAAATGCTACTGTATGCTATATTTTAAAACAAAATAAGGGTCGGAATCTAACTCTACCTTTTGATACATGGGTTTAACATGTTGCATACCCTTAAGAAACACTGACCTAAAGAAAATTACCATTTAAAGATGATAAAAGTTGAGTAACACCATCAGTGTAATGAAGAAATCCATCTGTGAAAACCAAAAAATTAATGATTAGAATGATGAAAAAGATTAATGATTAGAAAATGTGAGATTGCAAATCACTCACAAAAGTGTGTGCATTCTGGAAATCGTTCTCTTACGGATCACTAATTTGTGATTTTCAGGCCTGAATTCAGCTCTAAGACTGGTACAAATATTGGTTTAAAACAAACAAAATATTGGTTTAAAATATTTTTAATCATTTCTAAAATGAAACTTTTTGTGGGGTTATGCAGTGGCTTGTAACTGCAAACTGCAGTGGCTTGTAATTGGCTTACAGCAGAAAGAAGCAAATGCACTTTATATGTCATTTGATTTTTCAGATAAAAGTAAGCATATTTGTCATAGTTCTGATTGTTATGAATCGACAATGTCTCTGACCATGCAAGGCCATGATTTTCTTGTGAAATTTCTTATGAATGTGATAGCAATGAATGGCATGCTTTACAAAGATATTGTTCAGTAAGAGGAATATTCAGAGTGCCAATGACACTACAGAATTTGAGGAAAATGATGGAAAAGTTTGAAAGCCATGGGTTTGTTATCTGTTGCACCTGGGAGGGAAAGGAAACCTGCTTCTGAGGAAACCAAGGAGGTTGTTGCATTATTAGTGGAGGAAGTAACAATGGAAAGCACATATGGTACGTGCTATCGCACGTCGAATGGATGTACCATGGAATACGGTGTACGAAATTATCTGTAAACTGCTGTAGTTCTATCCATATAAAATCAAACATGTTCAAGGACTTGAACTTCACAATCCTGCTGTAAGAGAATCTTTCGCTTTCGAATTCCTTGCATGGATGGAAGTGGATGAACATTAGCCATGGAACATTCTGTGGACAGATGAGGCCCATTTTTATCTAAATGGTGATGTCAACACCCATAACTGCAGAATTTGGGCCAAACAAATCCCTCATGTTATCTACCCAGGTCCATTGCATTCTCCTAAAGTCACAGTTTGGTGTGGTATGACACTTAGTTTCATAAATGGGCCAGTTTTCTTTGAAGAGTAGTCAGCAGCTGGACCTGTTACATGGACTGTGATTATAGTTCACTTCGCGTCAATGTTAAAACGTTTTGTGATACCTGAACTGCAGCAATGTGGCATTTTAGACACCATGATTTTTATACAGGTCAGGGTCCCACTGCATATTGGTACATGTGTCACACAGTTACTTAGGCAACCTTTCATGAATGAATGGATTATATGCTGACACTTCCCCACTTCTTGACCACCCCGGTCACCAGACCTCAACCTCTGTGACTTTTGGATATGGGATTATCTCAAAAGCACTGTTTATGGTAATAATCTAAACAATTTGGCGGAACTGAAAGATGCAATACACTGACATATCTGTAACATTCCTCTTGATATGCTAAGAGCTACTGTTGAGAATGCAGCACAGTTTATTTTCTGAAATTAGAAGTGCCGGAGCCCTATGAAAGGCTGTCAGGAAGAAGAGGGAAAATAAATAAATAACTAATAAAATAATAAAATGGACTAATAATTAAAATAATTAAATTTTAATTAAAATTCAATAAAATATAAGCATATAAATTAAAATGTAATAAATTATTAAATCACGATAAACAGTTAAATAAAAGAAATAAAATATAGGTCCTTATCTTATTTGGAGCTCTGGCTGGACTTAAATTTTGTTCAGAAAACTAAGCAATAGCTTAGCTAGCCTCCAGCTGAATTCAAGTTGTGAATATATGGTATACTGTACTACTTCAATAGATGAGTAAAACAAAAACCATTCTTTTTTTCAGGACACAAATGAAAAAAAATTAATCGATTAAAACATCATTACTGAGAATAGAGTGATTAATAGAAACAATATGAGTGTATGAAAATAATTTTAATGGAGAAGTGTAGCTTCCAAAACAAAGAGAGAAGAGTCATTTTCTCACCGCCATGCCCTGCCGATATAATTCTAGCTCTCAAGCAGAATGCAACTGGGCAAAAAAAAAATTCCCCTGAATCTGATCTGAATAACAATATAAGAAGAAATGTAAGGTTTGCACGAGTGAAAATTTTTATCTTCCTTATTTGATTACATAATTGAAGTCTACAGGAGCTTTCCAGTAAGGGCTCACTGGCACTGGACTTGCACGACCAAGGAAACCATTTTTTGTACTTTCGGGATTAAAACCTCTTTCCTGCTCTCATAAATTCATTGGAGAATAAGTATCTTTGACACGTGGATATGGGATTTTCTTTCCTTAAAAGTCTTAACACCTCCGTCAAAGTGTTTATTCGTCAGAGAAAAACAGGCATGCTTTCGGAAGTTATAATTGCATACTTATTTTTAAACACACTTTTTTTTAAAGTAAAATTTGTCCACTGAAATTGTGTTTCATTTACACAAAGGAAGTGCAAGAGCCCTTTTACTTAGGGCCCCAGTGCGCTCCGACTAGAATCACGACTTACCTCAGAAACTGAGAAGTGCTGGAGCCAGGCTCCTGTGGGCTCTGGCACAATTTAAGCTCTGGAATGCAGTAATACAATTTAACTTGCTTTCGGAAAATGGTGGATGCCACATTGAACATGCTTTGTAACATGTTTCAGAAATGATTACACATTTTAAACTGATGTCATCATGTCTTCATTCATTTAACAATATTGCGTAAATGCCATTCCCCTCCCCCCCCCGGTGGTGAGTTTTTTAACTTTTTTTTCATGGAAAATAAATTCCCATGACCTCCTTTATATGATTACCAAGTCTGACAATATTTTGTCCAGTAGTTTTCCTTTTATCACCATTTCAAAGTCGATCTTTAATTATAACCACCCTGTATATATTGGGATGAAATTTCACATATGACAGCATTAACGTCTTTTTATTTGATATTTTTTAGAATAAAAACATGATAGTTACAATACCTTCAAACTTTTCTCTGGCTGCCTCAACACGAATCCATTGACCAGTGTTATATTTCTTCTTTGTTTCTAAATGAATATGAATTTTACCATTCATTTTGAGTTGATATAAAACTTTACCTTTTCTTAATTCCAGTGATATGAAATGCCCCTAAAAGATCAAACAAAATAAAATCATATATGACAATACAAAATTTTTGGAAGATTATACTTTTTCCAAATTTCTGAAATAGAGCATAACTATTATTCAGTATTTTTTCATTTCATTTATTTTTTTCATTCATTTATTATACATAATTTACTTAACTTCTTGGTTTGCATTTCCAAAATAAAAATTTTAATCTCAAATTTCTGTTTCTGTTATTATTCATAATTTCTGTTACATTTTAATTTTAAATTTTTGTTACATATCTCAATAGTAAAAGGAATAAAAAGTTATGCACAATTAAAAAATAATTAATATTTCATTACAAGATAGTGCATGTATATAAATGATTGTAGTATGACATATGTATAATTCCACTATCTACTGATTTTTTGTTTATTGTCAATTTTACATTACTAGTAAATTTTAAATTTACTTTGGTCTGCTATTGCTGTATGATATCAGTATTTACTTCAAAATTTATGCATTTTCAATTTCTGTGTAACTAATTGCAATTTGTCACATATTTTCCTGTTATTACATTCCTTTTATTATATTTACAAACTATTATTGCTATTATTCATGTATTTACACACTTTTATTAATTATCAACTGTTTCTGGGTGAGAAAAATTCATTAAATACTTCCACATGGTTTAGAACAAAACTTAAATATTTGTTATCTTACTGTAGCCTCTTGTGCATTTTTATGGGCAGTTATGATTTAAAATTTGTCTTTCAAGTTTATTTTTTTACTTTCATTTTTTATATGTATATATTATAAAATTATATAAAATGTATGAAATGATGCACAACAAATATTTCATGAATTAATTATTAAAATGTTTAATAATTTCATTTGACTTATAATGCTTAATAATAAAATGAAAAAATGCTCCTAAAAATGCTAGATGTAATATAAGGCAAATATTCCAATTAATAATGTATAAAATAATACATTTTATGAAAACGGAATGCCAACAATTACAACTACAATTAGTGACTGTATTTTTGTAGATGGATACACAGCATTTATAAATAATTGTTTTGAAAATTTTTTAACAATTAATATAATAAACAAAAATGCAAAAATAAATTAGTAATTTGCTATAGTAAAAATTAATAATTTATTACTCTGAAATGTAATTTCATTGTTGTCTAAATACACACTTTATTTTTTCCATCTGACAAAAACTACAGTTAAATTGTTAGGTGTTTCATTTTAAAGTGTTTCTTTCCCTCACTAGATGATGCCAGGCCCACTAATGACAAAATTCAAACTTTTATAAAAATATATAATAGAGGGTTTTTCTGTTTTGGGTTCATGCAGCTGATGAGTAGGAAAGAGATAGAGGCTGTATATGAAATAGCGGTTAATTATTTGTTTTTCCTTTTCAATACTTAATGTGAATGTCAAATGTGGTGAAAATCAAAATGTGTCAAAAAATAAATCGTGTTTTCCATGGAGAAGATCCTTCTTTTTAACTGAGACATAATGTTTACAGTCCCTACACACTGGAAAAGGTAAATGAAGATTTTTCTTATTTTTAAACCAGATTAATAACAGACCCTACATAGGTCAGCGAGCTGACAACTTCAATCAACAGCAGTTGATTAGTTACATAAATGAAAATATCTATCTTATAGCTAAACAAATATTTTACATTGTCACTCAGAACTTGAGCTTCACACTCAAATTACATATAAAACAAAAATTACATAAATAGTTTTGGGACACATATAAAGATATTATAAATTACCTTTTGGTAATTGCATGACAAGAATAATAAACCATCTTCATTTAAGGTCTTGAAACTTAAAATAGCATATAAATCACTCTTCTTGTAATATGGAATCTGTGGTACTATAGCATAGCTGTGCCCACCTTGAAATTCATATGCACTAATATCAATATCTTCAGTTGCTCTAAAAGGAAAAATTAAATAACAGATTTAAGAAAAGAGCACTTAAAATTTCCAATAGAAAATAATTACTTATGTGCAAATGTTATAAAGCATGACTAAATTCTAAAACAAAAGAAATTCAGATACTATAGCTTTAATTCTACTCAATGCATACATTTTTACAGAATATGACAAAGTTAAAAATAGACAGACTATACCTTTTTTTTTTCTTTTTTAAAATTAAGAAGCCATGCATATATCATGTGAATAATTTCATACATGACTTTCATAATGATATAAACTTGGATCTTTCAAGATATCTCCACAAAAGGCAAAACTGTCCAAATATTTAAAATGGAACAAAAATTTAAAGGAAAAAAAAAAAAATATGCAATCACTGGAATAGATGTTGAGTAACTGGTTATAAACATGGTTTGAATTTTTAAAATGATACAAATAATGTTGTTTTGTAGCCTATGATTTTGATCGTTTATGCTTTAGTAAAAATATACAAAACTCGATATATTATCTAAATAAATGTCTTGAAAAAATGCAGTTCTGTATTATCTCAAATTGGACTTTAAAATTGCCTAAATTTCACGATTTAAATCATTTTCACATAATAGAAAGGTATTTTGAATGAAAAAAATATTTCTAATCAGGAATAACAAAAAAGTGAATTTTGTTAAGATAAAAAAATTTTGAAACTTAATATTTCTACAGCCATGGAAAAGTAGCCTACTTCAGTACTGGTGCTATGTATTATTTCTGGCAATGGTCAAGTGCCTCACTATCTGCCTGCTGAATATTCTTAAGTCTTATGTTATAAGGTTATTATTCAAATTAACCTGTTATTCCATGCTTTCTGTTTCCTCACCAGATTGTAAATGAATTAGCTAATATTTAAACTGACGTTTTTGGATTGTAGGGCAGAGTGTGTTTCTGGCCTGCACATGTATGCTATGTTTAGTTTTTGCCAGTTCTGATAGTTGTACTTTGGCTTTGCATTATTCTATTGCTGACAATATGATTTTGATGCTCTGCTTAGAACTGTGAGCTAGCTTCGTGTATATTTAAACTGTGTCGTCTTTGACTATGAGCCCATGTTTTAAATTGAATTTGACTGTTCACTTAGTTGTATGACCACAAGCTGTGGTTGATATTGTTAACACAAGAACATACATTTATATTTTTATTTATGTTCTACGTGTTTAAATAAAAAGGTTTATTTAAACCTTTCCTTGACTTTGTAGTTACTTTAAGACATAGCGATAGGCTATTTATTTTCCATAGCTACAAGAATTTGTTACTCAGTATGTCAAGTCCTGCAATATTTACCACTTAGTTAATGACATTTGTTTGACATAGCCTGGCCAGATACACTGTGAAAAAAAAGGGGGGGAATAGTTCTATATCTCTTGTTCTACTGGGCCAACTGACGAAATTTAAATTGCGTTTTTAATGTCTCGAAAATGCGACTTAGGAGATATATTACATTTATATATAGCATTGTTCTGATATGGGTATTTGACACAAAATCGGACTTTTTCTGAAATGGCATGCCAATTTTTTTTTCATATTTCGATTCTATGACTCAAATCATGCCTAAATAGTAAATTTTGTAAAATTTGGTGCGAAATTTACAGAGAAGTTCAAAAATTTATTCTCATGCATCCCCCCCCCCCAGTTTTCAGCAAGAATAATTCACTTGGAGAACTTTTTAATTTATAGCAACTTATTTTCCTTTTCTTTTTTTCATTGAACATGAATGCAGGAGGGGGGGAAGTCATCGTTCATACTTTCAAATAATTTTAACAAAGTGCGTAAACCCCATTTGGCATTATTATGGCTCATAACATACGAGTATATGCCAAATTTCAAAACACGCCAATATGTAAATGCATGTATATCTTAGAAAATTTTGAATCAGAAAGAAAATAGAAATATATCTACTTTACGATGGTGTTAAAAATTTTATAGGTTATAATACAAAAAAATTTTCGAAAAATTTATAAAAAAAATTTTAAAATACAAATTTTAAAAATATATCATAAAAAATGTGCGAATTATATTTGGATTAAGCCTAAATTCCGAATTCTAGAAGAATTTTAATAAAAATTTTAACAGAGTTTTATAAAAAAAAGCGATATTACTAAATATATTTCAAATTCAATTAACATTCAGGAGCAAATATTTTGAGAGCTAATTTTTTAAAAACTACTATGCGAGTTTTATAAAACTTGGCTGTTTGGCATAATTTGAGTTGTAGAATCGAAATATGGAAAAAAATTGGCATGTCATTTCAGAAAAAGTCCAATTTTGTGTCAAAATACCTATATTAGAACAATGCTATATATAAATCTAATACATATCTTAAGTCGCGCTTTCGAGACATGGAAAACGCAAGTAGAATTTTATCAATCGGCTCAGTAGAATGGGAGATATAGAACTGTCCCCCCTTTTTTTGTGTAGTGTACCTAAATAACATAGCAAATACTTTCTCTAATGAATTAATAGGAATTGACCTACTAGGTTCCTACCCATGTAGCAAGAAAAATAAACTCCACTGAATGCAATATCAGGTAATGGAAAACAATTTGTTAGTCAAATTTTTGAGGATGTACGTTCAGAGCTTGGCATACATTTTAAGATGGTTCTTTATTGACTACAGTCTAATAGTGCAAAGCAGTAAACAGAAATATAGTTAAAGTTATCTGCAGCTATGTAAATAATTACCACCAACATTGGGATGAGCGCATCAATGAACTTAAATGTGCCTTGAAAACGGCTAAACATGATACTACCAGGAAGATTCAGGCTGAATTATTTCTTGGTAGAAAGCTAATTATGCCCTTAGATAAACGTTTTTTTGTTCAATAGGGGTTTTCACAATTTAAGATAACAAACATCCAGATATTAGTAGACAAGGCAATTAAAATATTGGATATCAAAACAAAAGTTTTAATATGATAAGAGAAAGCAGGAAGTTCATTTTAAGGTGGGAGATAAAAGTCTTGCAAATTAAAAATTGCCTTTCATGTGCACCAGAACAAAAAGTGGGAAAGATTTGAAATAAGTTTGAAGGCCATTTTTGATTCAGCAAATACAGGAAACAGTAGTATATTTGAAATAGCAAAATGTAGGAAGTACAGAAGCAAATGTAGACTAAATCAAGCGCTATTATGAACATGCTGATATGCCACTGCTAAGAGATGTTTTGCAGGAATCACCTAGAATGAGCAACAAAGGGCCAACAAGAAATGCAGAAGAATTATTACAGGATTTGTATAGATTTCTGCACATGGTACTTTTAAAGACTTTAAGGACCATTAATGAAAAAAAATTTAAGGACCCATGAGCAAAACACCACAGGTTATAAGTTGTTTTGTATTATTTTAAGTCTCATTAGATGCAAAGAATAAATGGGAACTGAATAAATTCAATTAAAAATATTATCTATGCTTGAACTTGACTTTTGTAATACCATACTAAAAATAAAATGGATCTATAAGTAGGATGCATTATTATTAAACGTGAATTAATTAATGTAATTATGAATAGTTTGAGAATAAAATAAACTTTATGAAATTTATCAAGTAGAATTAAATATTTTACACTTACAATAATTGGACATATTTAAAAGAAGATAAGTGACATTTTATTTATGTTTTACTAACAGTTATCTTTATTCTGATTTTTTCTTTTATGCCTAATTTTGTCACATACTTGCTTAATCTAGAGGTTTAGTAACTAACAGGTAGATTTATGTCAAGCAGTCAAGTTAAAATGAAAAGTAAGATCATAATCAGTATGATTCATAACAAAAGACTGGACACAGTTAGTGTCATAGCTTTGTGTAGAGTTACAGGGGTTGTAACCAGTTAATATACTTTAAGATTTCAATAAGGCACTAAAGCATCAGACGTGATAAGTTGTTTTGTATTATTATAAGTGTCACTAAATGCAAAGAATAAGTTTTACATGAATTTTTACATTTCTGTGTTTTATCTTGTGACCATGTTAAGGATTTATGAAAGGCAATACCTCGCTTTAATACACAGAGATAACTTTTAAGGGTAAGCAGTTAGTTATAAATAATTAAATTAGGTAGTTAGATAACCTTAGTCATTACGGATTTACATGGCCACTACTATGTTTCATTTATTTTCTAACAATATTTGTTAAAAAAGCGCTATTAAAAATCAAATAAAATTTCGCAGTTTAAAATACATGTAATTTATGACATTGATTCTTAAACGATATTATTATAATTAATTACACATTAAAAGCTACAAACATTTATGTTTTGTAGTGACATGAAGCAAATTATCGCTTCAGACGTGAAGCAAATTATTGCTATGTTTGAAAGTAATTACAAAGTCAGACAAAGGTTTAAATAAGTCTCTTCACTTAAAAATAACTTAGAACATAAAGGCATGTTCTGATGCTAACAAAATCAATTACAGCTTATGGTGATGTAATTAAAGAAGAACAGTCAGATTCAAACTAAAAACATGGACTATGCAGTTTAATTTTAAGTTAAGCTGGCTCAGTAACTCTATCATATGAGAAAATAAAAATGGGAAATTATAGTAAAGGCTGAAATTATAAATAACTGGTAATTTACATAATAATAGCTGTACATTTATTTGAAGAATAATTTTCTTTATGTATTCAGTTGCTTTCTTCAACAAATTTCCTTTTCATTTTAGAATTTTTTGATTTAATTAAGGATTTCTGCTATTCTAAAAAAAAAAAAACTAAATGCATTTAGAATGTATAGAAAAAGCTGCTAATTTTATTTCTTTACTAATATGAACATTCAGAAGAAATACGACATGTATATGGGAAGGGGCGGTTACAGAGCTGGCGTAGCAGAATTTTTAGAATTTAGTGACACACCGAGCAACAAAATCTAGATATGGTAAAACTTTTAGAATTTAGAGCAGGCACTGGAATGAGAGAGCAGAATTTAGAAAGGCACTAGGTAGCAGAATTTAGGATCCTCAGAGATTGCATCAGGTGGGAAAATGCTTAGCACCAGCCCTGTGTATTATGCATTAAGACATATTAGATGAATCTTTTAAACTGTTAGTTTTCAATTTCTTTATTAATAAAAAATTCTTTTCTATAATACCTGTCCATGTGATAAAATTAGAAGCATTTTGATATTTTTCATGCTTGTGTCTAGTGAAAAAGAGAGAAAATAAAAGGAAGATAAACATGTTAAGAAAAGGATTCTAGTATCAGCAGTAAAACATTCAAATATTATATTTTCATTATTCTTCCAGACATTCTCCAAAAAGTAAGAAATTCAGTGCAAACTTTCTGTACAACATATCTGCTACATGTTAATACCATGAAGACATTTTTCATTTTGTCACATTATTCTAGAAACGTGGGTCTATAAATCTTGTCTTCAAATCCTTCTAAACTTTCCAAGTTGCAGTGTATAAAATTCTAAAGAAAAAGTATCCCAGTCAATTCTGTAACAGCAAAAAGGCAGAAATATTTTGGAAAAAAAATTGTAAAATTAATTTTATAGAGAAAACTGATGTATATTCCAAGAACTCTGAATATTCTCTGACAATTACATGGGAAAAACTCTTACCATGAAAAAATTAAAAAGAAGATATTTTGAATTAATTTCATTGCTAGTTTTGCTTTTGCTAAGAACTGTTTCATAAATTGTGCTTTATAGCATTACACCTTATTTATTTTTCAGATTCAAAATATTGTATAATAAGTTCAAAAAACGGAACTTTACTATGAGAGCGAAAAATAAAATTGTTTTATTTTAATGCTATTTTTTAAATATAATTTCAATATATTACAATTATTTTAATGAAATTTATCAATGTTACAATGTTTTAAAAAAATCGTCTAAAAATTCTCAGATATCGGAATTAAAATTTTTTCATGGAAACTGATCTTAAAATCACCAAAATGTCGATAAGGTGCCAAATTAAGAACCGTCCACTAAAAGACTTCATATCCCCAAAAGCGAAAAGTTGTTTAAGAGCTCTTCATTAGAAAAAATGAAATAATTTCAAAAATGCTTATGTTTCACTTCTTGCTTAAAAACTAGAGTATCCTACCATTTATATTAGAAATAGGAACAAATTATAACTCATGAACCCATTCACCCATTGAAAAGATAACCATATACACAGTCCAGTCACATTAATGTGACCATCTGTCAAAAGCCAGAATAACCACCTTTCGCAGAGCGGACTGCTGCGAGACGTGCAGGAAGAGAGTCACATAGGTCCCTGAAGGTGTTCTCTGGGATGTTGAGCCATGCCGACTCTAATGCCGTGGCCAGCTGCCCTAGATTACGCGGTTGAGGATCCATGGCGCGAACAACTCGATCGAGATGGTCCCACAGATGCTCGATTGGGTTTAAGTCAGGTGAGTTTGCTGGCCAGGGGAGGACGGTAAACTCATCCTGGTGCTCTTCGAACCACGCACGTACACTGGCAGCTGTATGGCACCTCGCATTGTCCTGCTGGAAGATGCCATCATCCTGAGGAAAAACAATGCGCATGTAGGGGTGAACATGGTCCGCAAGGACAGATGCGTACTTGTATTGATCCATTGTGCCTTCCACAATGATCAGTGAACCTAGAGAATGCCAGGAAAACATTCCCCAGACCATAATGCTCCCGCCTCCAGCTTGGACCGTTCCGGCAATGGTTGCAGGGTGGTTCCTTTCAGAGGTTTCACGCCTTATACGCCAACGTCCATCTGTCCGATGGAGCATAAAACGCGATTCATCCGAAAACGCAACCTGTCGCCACTCAGTGGACGTCCAGCTGCTGTACTGGCGTGCAAATTCTAGCCTTCGCCGTCGATGAACAGCAGTCAGCATAGGTGCACGAACCAGGCGTCTGCTTCGGAGGCCCAGACGCAGCAATGTTCGCTGAATAGTACTTTGGGAGACACTTTTGGTAGCCCCTTGGTTCATTTTGGTGGTCAGTTGCTCAACGGTAGCCCGTCTATCTGCCCGAACGCATCTCCGCAACCGTCGTTCGCCTCTGTCATCTATGGCCCGTGGTGCACCACATTTGCCACGTCGCTGATTTTGGACAGTCCCATTTTGCCATGCACGGTACACTTTTACCACGGCGGCACGCGAACAGTTCACAAACTCAGCCGTTTCGGAAATGCTTCCACCCTTGGCCCGAAAGCCAATGATCATGCCCTTTTGGAAGTCGGATAAATCGCTTCGTTTCTGCATTACGCCAACGATTGAAATGTTTTCCGAAGCCCTCACACACCCTTTATATACGCTCAACTGCACTGTGCTGCCACCTGCCTTCTGTGATTGGTTATTTAACTCTGACATGGAAAGTACGTGGTGGTCACATTAATGTGACTGGACTGTGTATGTCAGTGAATCACCAAAAATATTCCTCCAAATGCTAATTCACCTCAAAATGGCAGTCGTAAAACAGACAGAAATTTCAGATGATTAAAATTAAGGGCCTTCTGCCAATTTCGGCCAAAATTAAAAACTTTTAAGGACCAAAAATTGATTCCAAAAAACATAAAGACTTTTAAGGACCGTACGGACCCTGTGTTATCAACATCCAAAATACAAGGTCCACAAAGAAAGAGAAAGGAAGCCAGAATTAGTGAAGATAAGAAAAGACCAAATTGAATGAGTAAAAAAAAAAAAAAAAAAAACGAGAAGACTACAGAGATCCCATAGATGTGGTTACTAGCTAAGTGATCACCAATGCTGTTTGGAAGTCAACATACAAGAAATTCAGTTACAAGAGAGCCTTACAAGAACAAGAAGTCGTGGCAGACAAGCCAGAATTTACACAGCAAATAACTAATGATAATGAGCCAGCTCAACCGCTGATGTTTCACAAGAATTAGAGGAGATTTCCAATGGCACATCAAACAGCTAGCCTAACCAATAAAGTTCCAGGTTGAATGAAGGAAGCAATCCCTTCATTCACCTGAAACTTTACACACCTGGGGCTTTCCAATGGTGAATCTAGAAGGAATCAGGCGGCCAGCAACAAAGCAATTCTTGCACTCCCAGAGGAAGTCCATACGAATTTGAGACAGAGCCCAGACTTGAAAACTACCAGGATATGAAGCAGGCAATTAATGGCTCATTCAGAAAAGAAAAATTCTTCACTCAGCTATCTTCCCTTCCTGGTAGGAATTTTGACTGTTTGGCACATTTGTAGAACAGATTTAACCAATTTCTGTGCTTTGTGATGTGTGCAAACTGAATAATCTTTTGAATGTAAAAGAAGTTTAAATGTTTTCTCATGGAACCCCTTTTTGCAAAAGCACAGTGGGTTTGTCAACTGTTTTATTAAAATGAACTGCTCTGATGTGTGTATGATAAATTTAAGTACAAACCAGCAAGTGATAGTAAGCTCAACTAAAATGGAAGTTAGTGTAAGGAACTTTAGCAGTTAAAAGTTAGACTTTCTACTCAGCACTTAAGGTTTAGTGAAATTTAAGATAAGCACATTCGGTACAATCTTGAAATAAGATATTCATTGAGGTCTAGTGTGTCTAAATTAACATGCAGGGTTTTGGTTAGGAGATAATTCATTGAAATCTTTGTATATTTTCTCATGCACTTGCATACATTACAATGCTGGACAGCAGGGTGAGAAATTTATTATAGAGAAAGTGCAAATTGTAAGAAAGGCTTTGATGAAGTTGAAATGTCAAAGTGAAATGCATAAATTTTAAATATATGTTTGGTAACGTATTTTTCTACCAGATGCCTAGGAGGAGATCAGATGCAAAATAAAATAGTGATAAAGTTACGTCCTTGGAAACTGAATATTTTGTAAAAAAAAAATTAAATTTAGTTTTAGACTTTTAAACTCATGTTTGTAGAAGTTGGCTATGTTGTAGATTTAGAATATAAAACCTTAGCAAGGTTGTTAAAAACCTTCATCGCAATTACTTAAATTTAGAGGGGAAAATTATAAGGCTTAAATTAACCAGTTATTTATAATTTCAGCCTATACTATAATTTCTGCTTTCCTCACCAAAATGTAAGTGAGTTAGCTAGCATTTAATTTCAGGTTTTGGGATTTAAGATAGGGCATGTTTCTGGCCTCGGCGTACATGCTATGTTTAGTTCCTGCTAGTTTTGAAAATTATAATTATGAGGGCTGTTCAGAAAGTATCGAGACTGAATTTATTATGCAAAACAGGTAGGTTTTGAGTCAATCTCCTTCGAAATATGCTCCATTGGCAGTAACATACTTGGCCCAACAATGTTTCCAGTCCTTGAAACATTTCTGGAACTCCAACTTTGGGATGGCCTGAAGCTGCTGCGTCGAATTCTGTTTTATGGTCTCAATGTCCTGAAACCGGTGTCCCTTTAAGGTGTTCTTGATCTTGGGAAAGAGGAAGAAATCTGGAGGTGACATGTCCGGCGAGTAGGGAGGATGTTCTATTTGGATTGTTCCGTGTTTTTCCAGGAACTGCTGCACAAGATTGCTGGTGTGCACTGGGGCTCCGTCATGATGAAGCATCCAGCGAGAGGGCACCCACAACACCGGTTGTTTACTGCGAACAGCCTCTCTTAATCTCCTCATGACATCCAAGTAGAATTCCTTATTCACTGTCTGGCCCTGGAGAGCGTACTCATGATAAACAATTCCATCTGCATCGAAAAACACAGGCAACATGACTTTGATCTGGCTTCACACCCGCTGTGCTTTCTTTGGCCGAAGAGACCCGGATCTTTTCCATTGTGACGATTGCTGCTTTGCTTCGGGATCGTATCCGTAAATCCACGACTCATCCCCAGTGATGATGAGCTTCATGAACTCCGGATCGTCGTTTGCACTTTGAAACAAATCATATGAGATTGCCAGTCATTGGAATTGCTGATCCTCAGTGAGGAGACGCGGCACAAGCTTTGCAGACACTCGGCGCATGTTCAAGTACTTTCTCAAAATTTCATCACATGATCCTATGGAAACACCACACTCCTGTGCAATCACTCGGACTGTTAAACAAGGATCAGAGCGCACCACAGCCTGCACTTATGCAATCTTGTCCTCACTGCGAGAGGCGGGCGGGCGTCCAGAACGGGGATTACTGTCCACTGATTTCTGACCCTCCTTGAATCGCCGGAAGCACTTGAAAACCCGAGCATGACTCATCACCTCATCTCCGAATGTTGTTTTCATCATCTCATAGGTTTTGGTGCCAGTTTTACTGAGCTTAAAGCAAAAATTGATATAGATTCGCTGCTCCGTGTTTTCAGACATTTTTGTTTTCAACGAACGCACGCAAACACTCCACATGAAAGAAGTCAGTGTGACTGAATGGCGCTCTATACAGACCTGCTTGTTTTTGTGAAACGAGGTGAAACATGCGCATGCATGGTGTGCACAGTGTCACCGCTAGGGGTTTTCTGGAATAAATAGAATAAATTTAGTCTCGATACTTTCTGAACAGCCCTCGTATTTGGCTTTACATTGCCAACTATTTGATTTTGGCACTCCAGTTAGAAATGCTTTAACTGCTCAGCCAGATTCGAGTATATTTATATTGTGTACACTTTAACTATTAGTCCACATTTTAAATTCAATCTGAGAGTTCCTTTAATTGCATCACCACAAGCTGTGGTGCATTTATATTCTAAGTTCTTTTAAATAAAAAAAGGTTTATTTAAATCTTTCCTTGTCTCTGTAGTTAATCTCAGAAATAGTGATAATTTGCATCATGTCTGTTAGGAGTTGTGGACTAATTAACTTTTACCAGATCAAGTAAAACCCCATAATGTCATCAAATAAAGTACTATTCCAGCTTTATTTATCACTTCTTCTGAGCAAATCACATTGCAAAGATGGCGCTAATCTTGTCACTGTATCACGACAGATGGGCTGCTTTTTTGTGGGTGACCTTCTATATATGGAAATTTGTAACTCTGTTTATATTTCCATGTTTGGTCTGGTATTAAAAGTGTCTCTTAGAAATTTGCATTTAAGAATTTATATTTTTTAACTAGACACATAGTTGCCATAATCACAATTTGTATAACCAAAGCATACAGGTAATTTGGACTAAGGGAACGGGTGGACACTGATACAATTAAAAAAAAAACCCTAATTAAAACTGTCTGGAACCTGTATCAAATCATCAATCTAACTTAAATTTCCTACATTTGTATTAAAGGTTAACATGACTAAAACTATCATAGTTTCAAAGACCATGTTTATTCCCTACAACCGTAGATTTAACATCAGTCATTCATGAAATATTTATTTGTACAGTATTTTTTTAAATATTCTGTATATTATCTTTATTATAAGTACATAAAGAGCTCAGTTACAAAATTAATAGATATCAGTAATTTAAAAATGAACATGTTCTGCATTTAAAAAAAAAAAAACTTTGAGGAATCTGGGATTTAAAAGGAAATGTAACTAACCAAAAATACTACATAATTTCCTACCATCATTTTTGCCAATGGACGGGTTGGAGGAGCTTTGCCCTCTTCCTCTTAATTTTTGGGAGATGCTATGACATATGGAAATATAAGCCACCTAGCTGTACTTTTATATTCTTTGATAATTGTTTTATGTTGTGATCTCATGTAAATATTTACTTGAAGGTTTATTTTGTATAACAAATTTATTTTAAGTTTGATACCTTTCCTGAACCTCTCAACTTGCCCTTGTATTTTCTTGCCAGGATGTAAATTTAAAGTTAAGTGAATATTCAAATGGGAAAACTCTGAGTTTATTCAGAGCATGTTTTCACTAGCCAGTGCACATTTCGTTGCTACCTTGCTATTACGCCAGTAAGCCCTTTGGCCATTTCAGATTAGCATCACACCCGTTAGGTTTTTGAGAGTCAACCTGTTAGGTGTAAATTAGCATGCTAATCCAGCACTATTCTGTTTTAGATTCGACTTGAACTATATTCTACATTTAAGTTTCCCACCACATGTTGACGGTGCTTTGTAAATGCACAAAGATTATGCCTTTCTGTTAAACTTTGAATTAATAAAAGGTTACTTTTTACCCTTCTTCTGCGCTGGTATTTATTCACGCCTGTGCAAGAATTCATCAGGTTCATTATAGGATCTAGAAGTAGTTTATGTGGAATAGCAGACAATACAATTTTTCTTACAATTCTTACAATTTTTCAAGTCATTATTATGGGAGAAAATTCCCTTCCTATACTACAGATATTTAAAAATATAAATATTTATTTTACATGAATTAACAATCCAAGACATTAAGCTATACCATAAAAATACATTAGGGTAAAGACTATCATCCAAAACATAAAAGATATATGCTTGTAAACTTTTAATAAAATACATCTTACCCTTCTTTACAGCCATCACATCCTATACTGGATACAAAATTCCACAATCCTACTGGCTTTCCATCTAAAAGAACTTCATAGAGACAACCTGAAAATGATGATGTACGTACTTCACTTGGTGCCTGAAAATAAAATTGAAGATTATTTACTAATTTCTGTTAAGGAAGCAATTCTTTTTTTTTTTCCATTTTTATTTTTATTTTATTTTTGCATTACTAACTCATGGAGAAGAAAATTAAATACTGGCATAGTTTCTTACCAAGAAATTATCCGGAAAACCACCAACAAAAAAGTTTGAAGAACTATCTAAATCCATTTTTGTATAGCCTGAAGGTGATGCTCCAGACACTTCTGAAGGATCAGGCTTTTGTCCATCTGGAGTGCGCTTTACACTTAAAGTACCTATGTTTCCAATTCTGAAAAGAAATCTCAGTTTTAGCATCAGAATTAAAAAAAAATATTTATATTTTATTTTATTTTACTTATCTCTGTCACAATATGAATATTTTAAATGTTTGTTTTCTCAATCATAAATAAATTATAATTACTTCCAGTACTTTTAACCTATCAGACAATATTCACTTTTTTAATCCAACAAAGTACAGGATTTTTTTTTAGAGTGCTAGATTTCAACTTCATTATGTACATTCATCCATTTATACCACTGCAATATAAAATGACTGTAGAACTAATACAGTACAAACTCTTAAAATCTGTCAATTTTTAAATGTCTACATTGTAACAAATTTATTATGCATTTCTGATTCTTTCCTAGTTGTAGTTTAGATTATTCTCTTACTGTAGCTCATGTATAAGGTTTACTCATTTATGACTATTATATACTATACTGTCATTAAGTACATAATACAATTTTTGTAGTTCTGCTTATTACAGAAATATTTTATAGCATATAATATATGCAAATAATCCCTATTATAATCACTTATCATATTTATGTATAAAATGTTATCTGGGTATTACACTGATTTACTTCCTAAAGCTTAGCAGAATGCCAGTTTTGCATGTTTAACATTGCTTCAAGCAAACTATTTAACTGATTCACAGCAAGCTACACTCCAGAGAGAAGTTACTCTTCAAAATTTCTCATCCTAACTTCTGCTTGAATTGGATACTAAAGTCGAATATATTTTCTTTTCAGTTTACATGATACTAAAATAAAAAATGAATTAAATCTAATATATAGCCCACTATATTTTTCTGCATAACAGACCTTACTGCTAGTAGTAATGGAATGAGCTCACCTCACTGTACAAGGAGTCCATTAAGTGCTCTTTTGAATTGAATGCACAAGTTAATAAAATTCTAATAGTATGCATAAAATATAGTTAATAACTCATTCAATATAGGTTGTAAGTTCTCAAGCTAAGTAACGTTTTAAATATAAAATATTGCTCAAGAAACTGTAATTGATGGCACATGAAGTAATTTGATTAGATGATGTAGTACTCAATAGCTTCTTAGACACACTATATTTTTGACATAAACTTTTGAATAAAATGAAATATTTCCTTTCTTTAATTATACTAAGTTACTATTTTTATTGCTTTTCAACAACACCATTGTAATAACATAGTTTAACAGCTTCCTTTTTTGTCCACATAATGCAACATTTGAATGATCAATTAAACAATAATTTTTATACTAAGAGCATTTGCATCAAATAAAATTTAAGTTTAAAAATAATGTTAAACATGAAAAACGGGGAAAAAGAGAGAGAGAGAGAGAATGGAAATAAAACATTAAGAAACTGGAAGATTTTCTTTTTTTTTTTATAAAAGTGCTGAACAGAATCATTTTAAAAAATATGGCTTCATTATTCTACTTACTGAAAGAATTTGTTAATAATCTATAAAAAGTAATTTTATTCATGTATTTGTAAACTTGTTGCTTCTTACAATCAAGAATCATGATTTACAAAATGCCACATACAGTACTAAAGATCTGGACATCCAATATCCAGAATGATTTAAGATCTGGACCTAAGCCACCAACAAACCTCCTTTTTTTCTTATGCTTTACGCATGTGCATCTGATATTTTCCCTCTCCATAAAATAGAGCATGTGGAGAGTCCTGATTCTTAATTTCACTTCGGCACTAAATAAAATACCTTATTAATGATGAAACAATCATTTTAGCATACAGTTATGAGATCAATAATTTGGCTCCATAGCTGTGTATCTGTCAACTTCAGTTATTGCATCAATAATTTGGCTCCATAGCTGGGTATCTATCAACTTCAGTTATTGCATCAATAATTTGGCTCCATAGCTGCGTATCTATCAACTTCAGTTATTGCATCAATAATTTGGCTCCATAGCTGGGTATCTGTTTGGCATACATCTCAAACGAAACATTCAAACATTGTTGATTTTACACCTACTAATATTTTATATCCTTGCTTTCATCACCGCATGATTATCAACACATGACAACTTGAGTAATGACTCATGCAGCGATGCCCAAACAATTTTTTTTACATCAGTAATTTAATAACAAAGAGTATGTTAACGTTGACATTACTTATCGTGATGATTACAGATTTAAGTCAAATGGGCTAAGAAATGTTGATGGAGAAAATTTTTAAAAAATTTCTTTCCATATGCTAAAAATAGATTTTATTAATGATACTCATAGACCAAAAGATTACACTTCATGACATTTGAATTAAGAGTAACTGATTTGTTACACACATAAACCCAGAACCGATGGCAGGGCTCGTATGGCCACACCACGCAGCAGTATATAAAGACAAAATTTTTGGAATTTAGAGAAGCATCAAGCAACAAAATCAAAGGGATGACAAAAATTTTTGGAATTTAGGGAAAG
>KK120478.1:547720-688505 GCA_000611955.2 Stegodyphus mimosarum
AGGGAAAGAATGACCCAAAATTTAGAACTTAGGGAGATGCTTGGTAGCAGAATTTTTCACCTGCAGAGACTGCATCAGGAGATAAGATATATAACGCTGACCCTCAATAAGCCTTAAGTATATGTGAGAATTTATTTATTCAGGGATCAGATAAGCCTTAAGCATGTGCAAGAAATAGACATAAGTATAGTAAATAACTAAACTAATACAAGTCAGGCTTAAAATTGTGTCAGTGAGTGACAGAAGCACGACAGAATTTAGTGGAACAACTTGTCTTTCGTCGCCAATCTCCGAATACATAGCTAAAAATGTATAGTGGATGCTATTAAGCTAGGTTAAAATTATAATTTACTGACTCCAAGGAATTTCAGTTAATATAACAGATTGCATTATTCCTTAACTTTCGGATTTGATCCAGCTTATTGTTTTTTGCAGGCTGTTATAATTACAGCAATTTTATGAAATTTAAAGTTTGAACTTTCGATTATATCGAAAAGAGTATATGATCTACGAAGCAAAAGCATGTTTCAATGTCAATTAAACAAAAAATGGAATTGTTGCAAAAAATGGATAAAGGTATATCCGTCTCAAAATAATGCGAGGATTATAGCATTAGAAAGTCAACTCTATATGACATAAGAGAACAGAAAAAGGAACTTTTTTAAGATTTTGTGAATTCCGACACCCCACTTGCAAAGAATAATGAAAAAACTTATTCGTTATACTAAAAGTGATGATCATGACAAAGTAATGATTGAATGCTAATGGTTCAAGCCAAAATATTTCATGAAGAAATTAACTTAAAAATTGCATGCACATATTCAATAGGTTGGTTAAGCAAATTTAAAAATTGGCATGGTATAAGGCAATTAAGAATTTCAGGTGAGAAAGCTTCAGCTGATACTGAAGCTGCTGAACTATTTCCAGATGAATTCATTGAACTCATAATAGTGAAAATTTATCTCCAAAAGTAATTTATAATGCTGATGAAACTGTTCTTTTCTAACAATATGTACTGCGAAATACCTTGACAACCTCTACAGAAAAGCTTCAAACTGGTGTCAAAGATTCCAGAGAGAGACTAACAATTTTATCATTTGCAAATGCTGCAGAAATGCACAAGAATAAACTTTTTGTAATCAGAAAAAATACCTGACCTCAAGCATTTAAAGGAGTAAAGAGGTTTCCTGTTATATATTGTGCAAATAAAAGAGCACGGATGACATAAGTGTTAATTAATGATTGGTTTGAAAATCATTTCATACCCGAGGCTCGGCAACATTTGAATTCAGTCGGTTTACCTGATGATGCAAAAATTACCCTGATTGTAGACAACTGTTTAGCTCATACTTCACTTAAAATTTTAGTGAAAGATAATATACTGTATTATTCTTTCTGACAAACTATACATCCATCATTCAACCTAGGGGTACCAGAATAGTGGACGCGCTGAAATGTAAATATAAAGTAACATTTTTAAAGTCCACGTTAAATTTCTTGATGAATGGCAAGACTATTCAAGAATTTTTTAAATATTTTAGCATAAAATCTGCTGTGTGGAGCATTGCAAGATCATGGGAAGATGTATCTCCAGATACTTTTAAGAATGCTTGGCATAATTTATGGCTAGCCACCATATTTCATGGTGAGGATGATGAAGATGCTAGCCACGAATTTGAATGTTTTCGGATATAGCAAACCAAAGGTGAAATTTTCCAGTTAATGGATTTTGTAAAGAAATGTGGAGAAGTGGTAATAAATGAAGATGATATAACATAAGTTTTTCATTGCAATGACAATGTCCCAATCATCAATCAATAAATGCATAGCAAAATCTGTAGTACGGTTCTAGATCCAGAAAATACTGCTACCGATAATGATGAGAGTTGAGATTATTGAAAACCAAAAACTTCCATTGAGAAGTTAATCGGAATTTTTGACACAGCAATTACAGGACTTGAACAATAGAACTTTGTAACTGAACAAGAACTTACAATGAAAGAAATGTTTAAAAAGTAAACAAATAAATATTAAGCTTTTTTCTTCTAGATTTTGAAACCCTTTAGATCGTAAATGTTTCACCATTTCACGATCAAGATTTCATATTTTTAATTTTATAATTTCTACATTCCATCTCACTAGATTCGAACTGATGATCTAATATCCAGAAAAATCCCAAGTCTGAAATCACTGAAGTCCCGACGAGTCTGGATCTTGAACTTTGTACTGTATTACACAAACAAGGGTGAAAATATAATGTTGTGTACATGCAAGTTAAAATGCTAAAAGTGACCATCTATTGCTTAAATAGCAGCAGATGACCCAAATGAATAAGCATACAATTTTACCAAGTATACTTTTGTTTGTGGTAGAAATTAAATTCAATTAAACAATGAAATTAATGCTACCTTATTCAATCAAAACAAATCTGAATTGTTAATGAAACTATTAATCTGTGCTGAATGACTTGGGATAATTTATGATTTCATTTGCATCTGATTATTATGTTATGAAAAAGAAACAAGCTGCTAATTTCATGAATTATTTTCTTTCCTTGCCTATATTTTGCAATTCTCACCAATTGCCAAAATTGTTAGTCATGACAATTAATTGTGTCATGGCTTTAGCAAAATTTTGTTTTATTCTATGATAACTGAATGCACTAGCTGCATTCAGTTATCATGTCTGCTTGCTTTTTCACACTTATATGAACAAGAGCCAGTTTCTTTTAGAAAATTTCCCACAAAGGTATTTTTTCCTTAAGAAGATTGCTTGCACATGCTTTATCTCAATTAATAAGTCCAAAATCCAAATTCATCCATTACTACTAGCCACATTATCATTATATCAGTAGCAGGAAGAACAAGTCCAAGTCATATTTAAAATTAGAATTACTGAATTGTGCAGTACAACAATTTTAAAAAGCAAAGTGATTTTCTTCTTGTCCAGCATAAAAAATTCAAGAACATAAATTTAATTTTTTAAAAGTTGAATTCTTTACATTGTTACAGAAGAATATTCTAGCAACATGTATAACAAACTGTGGTAAATATATGGTAAAGTAGGCAACGTTTTATATTTCTCATGCAAATAACTCTGGTCATGAAAATCTTCAATAAGTATTATAATTCAAGTATTTTCAGGCAATTTTTAGAAGCTCTATAAATGTTACTTTATATCACAGGACTTTTATGCCCTTTTAAAAAGTGAAGGAAACATGATAAGATATAGGCATATCTGCATGTTCTCTGTCACCTTTATTGAAATATTTCTTTGGTTTCTCAGTTTGTACTACTCAATTATTCTTGATATGCTAAAAATATTCATTTCCCAAGCCCACTTTCAAATTTTCATGTACAAGTACATTCTATGCAACACAAAAAAAGAACTTTTTAATATATGATGAATTTGGAAAATTATGCACTTGCAGGTAAAATTATCTCTAGCATAATTTTTCAAAACCATTTTGCCTTCCCAATAGCTTTGACAAAGTTAACACTTATATTAACTTAAACTTTAGGAATCTTAAATAAATTAGAAAAAATATTACATTTTACATGCTTTTTAATGTAAATTTTGAGCAACTAAAATATAAAAAGGGCATGTCAACAACATTATCACTAGATTTTATACTAAAAAACTAAATTTGAACATACCTGTTTGCTTCAATTTTAAACCACCGTTCGTTTTTCAAGAGCTGATCATTGGTTTCTATTTTTTGCTCATGGGTAATAACTTGAGTTCCACCACCAACATTCCACAAAAATCTGATTTTTCTATCAACCATTTCTATTGCCATGAAATCCTCCTGGAAATAACCAGGCAAATTCCATAAAACCATGAAATCATTAATGATGATCATAATGATGAAAATTGATTCAAATAAATAAAAAAATTTTTCCCCAATGAAAAGTACTTTGAAATATCTGGAAATATATTTATAAAATGTGGAATTAATTCAAGAAAACACCTTCCCCCCAAAAAAAAATTCAAAACCAGTCAGAATTTTCATTCAGATATTTGAAAGACAATTTCTTTAAATAATGAAACATTGATTCATATTATTAATGAAATCTAATCAATGTTAATGTATAACTGATGAAAGTTAATGGAATTATATCTATTTCAATTTATGAAAATATGCATAAGTAATAAAATAAATACATACATAAATAAATGAAATACATTCAAGTAAAAAACATACCTCTTTTGCACTTCCAATAAAAAATAAAAGACTGTCTGTCTGGTCAGAATTTGTAGCATAGTTCAGTATTATATTATTTGTTGTAGATGGTTCAGTAACTGCTGCATAAGAACGAATGCATTTGCCTTTGGTATCAGATGTCAAACCAACTTTAATCTGAAAATTCAATCAAAATAAATTTCAGCAAAAAAATAACAAATATTCAACACAAAACTATTCTGTAATTTATTAATATTTTAAAAGAAATTTTAGATACATAAAAATTATTTTGATTTTTTTCTCGATAAATTAAGACTAAACATTGCTAGAAGAACTAAACATTGTTAACTGTACACTCTTAAAAAGGGCCTTTTATTTCAAATGCTTAAGAAATAAAGCATTTGAAATGTATAAATGCACTTTATTAATCTAGTGTAGAATGCAGGTACACATGCCTTTGTTTTATACAAATGTAAATTTGAACTTTTAATTAGGTGGTACCTCAGCATACATCCAAATATGTCCAACTTTCATATCTTTTTTGGACATACAAATTCTTGTTTGGTATACAATACTCATTTGGAATATGACCTGAGTTCAACGAGCCACAACTGTATGCATTACTCTTGTTTGCTTCTTTCAAGGCAATACTACAAACCCGAGTTCCTGAACATGATGTTTTTGAAGATATGAAGTAATTATTAGCCCAGAAGCACTGTTAATTTCATTTTGGCATTTTGCATTGATTCACTTTTCAAACTGTTGCCACCAAATATTACAGCCCTGCATTATATTTAAAGAAATTAAATAATGAAGAATCTGCATAAATGTACATATGTTTCTCACATTGTGATAAAACAACGGTACCTAGATCCATCAAATTTTGAATACATACGTTTGACCCAAATATGGGCATCTAGAAGCCTGAATTTTGAATTTGTTTTATTATCTATTTCATATTTTGTAAAATTTAACGAATTTTTGATTAAAAAACTCAACGATTTAAAAGCCAGCAATGGCAACACTGTACGGGGGGGGGGGAACCCATTATTATCTCCAGCGCATGAGACTCATGTTTCAGAAATTCTAAAGATATGCTCATTTTAAAATTAGTTTGCAATATTGCTGTTGAACTGAATTTTATGGTTCAAGTGTGAAGAACACGATATTTAATAAATAAAGATAACACACATAACGTTAAAAAAAGCCTTTTTGGGCATAATGTAAAATCTGAAAGCTTTCAGATTTTTATTTTTATTTACATTTTATTTACTTTTTTTTATTCTTTTTAAATTTAATTCATTTCCAAAAGATGAGATTCATAATTCAGAGGTTCCATAAAGCAGAAGTTCCTAGCAGAGATATGACTGCATTTTTTTAATTTTAAGAAAAAACTAGGTTTTGTCAAGGAAATCGATAGATATAAATACAAATGGTTACTGGTTTGATGAAGTTGCAGTTTGAAGTTACAACTAATAAATACAAAGTAAATTGCAATCCTTTACAAAAATAACTTTTGTAAATAGAAAGCACCAGTACTAATCTCTACCAAATATATAACCATACATTACTCAGATACGAATCTAAACTAAATGTGCATAAAATAAAAAAATTTTTAAACTTACATGATTTTAGTACAACGCATAAAAAGTTGTACAGTGCCCGGCACTTATTAAATTCCCAGGTTAATAAACTCAGCTATTTATTGAAGTCAAATTTCTAGGAACCAAAACGAATATATACTAATCAATAGAAAAAGTGCCATTTATTAAACTCATCTCTGCCATGGTGAATGTCTAATTATTCAGATCCAGAATAAACTGTTTGTGACTGATAAAAACTGTTTGTAGTTCATTCATTTATCTGTCACTTGCATAGTGCTTCAATAAAATGGGTTTGGCAGAAACTTTGGGCCAGTGTAGTAGAAACAAGACCCCCTGGGGTATTAAGTACACTTCCCTAGCTCCTGTCAGACATTGTTTGCAAATCTCTTTGTTCAAACTAGAGCTGAGAGTGAAAGAACATATGATCTTAGGATTAACAAAAACAATCCTCTAGAGGCATTGGAAACAAGTTCTTTGATTATAAATGAATTAGTGTTTCCCAAGATTAAAGAATAGTTCAATTTGCTTAGGTGAATACTGGTTCCCTTTCTCGAACACCAGCTGATAGGGGATGGATGTGCATACATACATAAAGTTTGCAGGGTGTTTTCAGTAAACATCATGAAATGCTCCCTTGCATTATTATAAATTATCAGTCTTTACTGGAAGAAGAGAGTCATTCTACAATGACTAAATTGAAGGAAAAAGAAGAGAAAGCATTGATTACATCAATAAATACCATGAAGTGACATATCAAACTGACAGACAAAAGTGCAGTACTCCTATAGGCAAGAAATGAGAATTTTGGATTTGAACAAATAACTGGAAGATACATTTTTTATTTCCTGTGTGTGCATAACCTGTAATAGGTTAAAAATGCCTATACAAAATGATTTAAACCTGAAAGAAAAGGATAAACTGCTGAAGGATTGTGATATGTTTGGTAAATGTAGCCAAAGATAAGCAGCTTTTAAAATGGGGATTTTCCAAACAACATTGTGCAACTTACTTAAAAAAGAAATTGATATAGAACTAGTAAAAAATTCAAATGTTTCAAAGAAACCCAAAAAGGATGAGAAATTAAGAGATATTGAAACTAATCTTCTAGAATGGTTTCAAGCTATGAGACTAAAACTGCAGAATTTATTGAAATGCTGGGAAAAAATTTGTGCCAACTGATGGATGGCTCACAAGATGAAAAGAGAGAAATAACATTGTTTATTGGAAAATACATAGTCAGAAGCAAGGGGCAGATTATCATTCAGCTGAGAAATGAATAAAAGACATTTTACCCAGGCTTAAAAAAGAAGATAAACCATATGAAATTTATAATACAAATGAAACTGTTTTACAAAGCATTACCCTAGCACACATTAATATTTAAATGTGAAACAGCAGCTGGTTTTAAGAAATTAAAAGAATGTGTTACTGTGTTATTGATGTGTAATACGAATGCAACAATTAAAAAGATACCAATGGTTATTGGAAACAATAGAAAACCTTGATGTTTAAAAGAAGTCAAGAATTTATGTTTAAGCTACCATAACAAACATTACTTTTACTGATTTCCTTTTGATATCGGACAGAGAACTGAAAAACAAAAAAATAGCTTTACTGTTAGATAATTGTGCTGCACACCTCTCTGATATCATTTTGAAAAACATTAAATTTGTGTTTCTTCCTGAAAATACGACTTCTATCATTCAACCATTAGACTAATATATTATAAAAGCTTTCAAATGTAATTGCAGAAAAGATATTATTCAAAAAAGGATATACAAAATTTGATCTTGTGAAAATGTAAGCACTTCGAAGGGAATAACTAAATCTATATCTTTGTGACAGACTATGCATATTTTAGTCAATGCACTGGTAAAAGTCTTTCGAAACACAGTTAAAAACTGCTTAAGAAAATGTAGTTTTTATTTAGAAGAAGCTACGGAGGAATTGCATCTAATATTTCAGAGGTCAGTGAGGGAAATTATGAAAATTCGTTTTTTAAATACATTGCAATTAATGATAATATTGAATTAGCATATGAGAACACTGACTACAGTATTATAGAAAATGTTAAAAGAGCTACAGAAACCAAAACTGGCAGTTAAAGTGATATGGAAGAAAATGACTACATGCCAACCTCAACTGAATAGAGAAAAGCATTGCAGATTCTAAGAAGAACTTTTGAATTGAAAGGTGAAGACCAGAAAAGTTACCAACATAAGTTTTGTTTTTTTATGAACTTGAAATACAAGTGAGAGACTGTTGATGAGCAATGTGAAAAAAATACAGATACAGCAGTTCTTTATGAAAGTTTCAAATTGCATCATGTATATAATTATAAATAAAAATTTTTAATAGAAAAATAAACAAAAAAATAAATTTCTAGATTTGATGAATACTTTGATTTTAGCATTAATTTTTAATTAATAATTTAGGTAGTAATTATTTTATTAATTGTTAATTACTATCTTACTAAGTAAGTTCAAAGTTGATACCATAATTTGCAATATTGAAATCGCTGTTTATTAAACTCAACCACTTAATAAACTCAAATGTTTATTTTTGTTTAATATGTTTGTTAAGTTTTAATATGTACTGGGTACTGTATATAATTTTTTTAGTTATTACAGTATACCTTGTTATATGTAACCAAAATATTAAATTGTGAGACTGCTAGCAACGATGAATTTTTAAATCAGGTTCTCAAAAAAGGTTTGAAATGTATTGAATATAATCATTCCATGCTTCTATTTCAACTATCCATAAAAGATTTTTGACACTTCTATGATTCATGACACTTTCTTGTTATTACTTGTGCTGTTCAGTAAAATATTTGTTGACATGTAACATATAATATAGTGCCTTTCATAGGCACCTTATTTTTAATCACATAATTTTATTTTTAGTCACATGAGACCAACAATATTGCAATAGGTTAGAAAAAATTATTTTTAGTGCATTTTATTAAAGCTATGTCACTTAAGTTTTTTTTAATAGATTCTTTTTTTTTTTTCAATTTTTGTAAGCCAGAGAAGAGAAAAAATAAATTTCTGAAGTAAAAAAAACATTCGTTTTGACCAGCAAACAATAAATTTTATATCATCTTTCTTTTAGAACCTCATTTGCAATGCCATGATTCAAAAAACAAAATGTACTGCTGCAGAATTATTAAAAGAAAATGTAGAAAATTCTGTAATTAAAAAATTACTTTAATCTTTATTCAGAAAGGTAGAAAAGTTGGTTTTATAATCTGAGAAAATTTCAGTTGTTATAAATAACAAAGTTTACTGATATATAAATCGAAATATATAACAATACGGAATATCAGTTTTGGAAAAATCTTGATGAACTGGTAAGTTATTTTAGAGATTCTGAAGAAACTTCAATTGGAAGTGCTGATCAATCTAAAGGTACAAAAAGCAAACTTTTGCAATGATTAGCTTTACTGCCAAGTGGAGATTACTTTTTATCTAACTCACATATCAAAATCTTCATTCATTATTCTAAATATAAAGCTTACTTTTTAAGTAAAACACATATCAAAATCTTTATTAATTATTCTAAATATAAAACTTGGCAATAAATTGCGGATTTTATTTAGAATCAGAAATTTAAAACAATAAAAATTACATGCTGTCATGTCTAGTGGTCACAAAGCATTATTTTCACTCTGAAATCAGTTATACCTCTAAAATGAAAAAGAAGCCTACCCTACGAAAATATGCATTATTTCAAATTACATCAAGAGGTGACAAAATATTTTGCATACCCTTACCCTCCTACAACATGCCATACTGGGAAAAATTTACTCAGCTGCATGCAGCTGGAAGAGAATGATTATTGTTTACTATTATTTAACATGGTTCTGTATTAGAGTAGTAAGATTTGGTAAGAGGTTTGGTTTTCTGTTCCAAGATTTATATTGTACTGAACACTGAGTTAAGATTAGCTTATTTCTGGATTTCTTTCAGAGTTCCATATGATAACTGTAATTAAAGTATTAAAGCTCATTAATTTATGTATTTAACTAAATTAATGTATGTATTAAATATGCTTAATGTATGTATTAAATCTTAAAATTAAGTAAAGTGTTTTTCCAAGAAATTAAACTCACAAACTAAAAACGAAACAAAGTTTCTTTTAAAGAACCTATTCAACAAAAGCTTAGTTTTTATCTTTCCCTGGAAAAGAAAATTATTCAAAAAGGATACACCTGAAAAGGTATGTGCAGTAAATATAAAGACTATATATTTTCAAACCATATAATTCAACAAAATTAGTTAGATAATATAGTAGTTTCTAATGTAATGTTTCTTATTTTTTCCCCACCCACTTGTCAGTTCTTTGATATTGCGAGAATAAATACATGGATGAAGGATGGTTTCAGACATTTCAGTGTATTAGTATCTATTTTCAAATATGAAAAATCTCATTATCATGAAGACTTAAATTCATCTAGAGCATGCCTTTGGTACATCTCAACCTTTAAATAAAATCGCAATTCTAGCCAGAGCACAAGTGAAACCCTAAGTCAGAAAGCTTTGGTATATTGTTGTGTGTATTAACAGAAAATTCTGTTATTAACACATTTTATTTAGCAGTTAATAAAACTGATATTCTTATCAAATACTGAATGAATGCCTCAATTTCTACTGATATTCTTATTAGACACTGAATGGCTGCCTCAATTTCTTTGGGAACAGCAAAATGGGAAAACCTAAGTAGTTGAGGAGGGAAATCCTTCCTGTTAAAATGTGATCCTATCAAGAAGACAAATTTTTATGGGTGGCACTCTGATGAAAATGGCTTCAAACAGATTATAGACTAAAGTAATGATGCAATTTGATCTAAATGCAAAGAATACTAAGCAAAATACCTTCCTTTCACCTTTTAGTAACATATGTTGTTTTTGTTAATTTACTCACCTTTTGTTTGTTTTATTATTTCATTTAGTTTTTAAGATTTATTATTAATTTTCTAATTTTTATTTAATTTTCATATGGGAATTTGTAATTTAATTACTTATCATTAATTTAATTCATTAACACTTTTATCCCTTTACTAGCTGTTACACAGCATGCATTGCAATGTTACTTAAAGGAAAGTGTTTGTATTTTAATTATGTTATGAAATTTTTTCTATTATGCATATTTTGCATGTTTCGATTGGCTTGTGTCACCAAGGTTGATAATGGTTCAGGTAGTGAATGTAATTCTGGTGATTTCACGCTTACACCTGCGCAGCACATTCTTGGTGCTTCATTCTTAAATTTGAACGCTCTGCAATACATGCATAATTTATCCATCTTTCCAACAATTGCACTTGGATGAAAACTGTAATCATAATTAGCATCATAATGAAATGTACCAAGATTTGAATGTGTGCAATGCTCATCTGGATCGAGCAGTACATAATCAAATCTTTTCCAATCTTGCTTCCCACTGCTCATCTGTTTCAGATGAATGGGCTCGAGCAGTGCGTACTCAGATGTTTTTTAATCTTGTTTCCCATTGGTAGTTTTTTCGGAAGCTTATGATGCCTTATTCTTTCATTCTTGAGGTGTAGATCAAGAAATCGATTTTCATTTTGGTGGCATAATTGATTTCACAGTGAAAATAATGCTTTGTGACCACTATTACAAATTCCAAAAGCTAAGAAAATATGTGTGATGCAATAACATGCAAGTTAATGAGTGAAAAATTAAATAGTTTAAGCTTTGCTGAACAATAACACACTTTAAAATATTTTAATTTGAGCAGTGGCAACACATTTCTCTTATATAGCCAAGTTTGTTAATAAAATCCGAGAAAAATTAATATAATTGCATTTTTCCGAATGGCAACACAATTTTTTTACATTACTGAGTTTCCTGATTAAATTTGAAATACACTCTTAGACACACACAAAAAAAAAAAAAAAAAAAAAAAAAAAAAAAAACGACGCACCAAGAAGATATAAAGCAAATTGGACACAAATTGATATGCATACAGGTTTCGACGGAAAATGAAGAATTTTACATTTTGACTGCCAATGAATGAACGCTTGTCGCTACAGCGCATCTGATCTGCGCAACTGACAACATATTTAAAAGGAGAAATTATGATTCCAGGTCATAAATTCTTCACGAATTACATTGCATGTACTCTGGTAGACAGTAACTATGCCTCGCATACAGGTGCACGAACGATATGGGCAGATGTCAGAATTTGAGAGAGGCCGTATAGTTGGGCTCAGAAGCCGGTTGGCCTTATTGGCGAATAGCTCGACATTTGAGCAGGAGTGATGCCACTATAGACGATGTTGGCAGGAATGGGTGAACCATGGCCGCACACAGCGTCAAGAAGGAAGCAGTAGGCCTAGAGAAACGACATAACGTGAAGACCGAGCAATCGTCGGAGTGGCACTCACAGCCCCAGATGCATCATTATCATCGATTGTACATGTAACTAGTGCTTCAGTGACCGCAAGGACCATTCACAGATGGCTCACAGAAAGAGGGCTGAGCTCATGCCGCCCCTTGTGCCGACTGCCATTGACCTCTGCACAACGTCAAGCCCGTTTGCAGTGGTGTCGGACTCATTCGCATTGGAATGTCATTGACTGGAGTAGAATAGTCTTCAGTGATGAGTCCCGTTTTGAACTGAGCCCTGATCACCAGCAAAGGTGATTCTGGAGACGTCCCGGAAGAGGTGTGATACCAACCTGACTGTCTTCCGGCAGACAGGCCGACAAGCAGGAGTGATGGTCTGGGGTGCCATTTCATTTCATAGTAGGACTCCTTTGGTTGTCATCCGTTGCAACCTTACAGCACACCAGTACATTGACGAAGTTCTAAGACTCGTCGTGTTGCCCTTCATGTCACGCCACCCTGGGCTTACATTTCAACAAGATAATGCCCACCCCCACACTGAACATGTTTCTACTGCTTGTCTTAGTACTTGCCGAACATTACCTTGGCCAGCAAGGTTGCCTGATCTCTCTCCTATTCAGCACATTTGGAGGATTATGGGCAGGGCCCTCTAACCAGCTCGGGATGTTGACGATCTAACGCGCCAGTTTGACAGACTTTGGCACGATATCTCTCAGGAGGACATCTGCAACCTCTATTAATTGATGCCAAGCTGAATAACTACTTGCATAAGTTCCAGAGATGGACAAATGCGTTACTGACTTTTTCACTTTGTGAAGCTTTATCACTTCAATAAATCATCCAATTTTTCTCAAACTGTAATCATTTGTTTTTCTGTACATGTACATCACTTCTACCGATTTTCGTCCCATTCGGATACCTCCTTCTTGGTGCGTCGTTTTTTTTGTTTAAGAGAGTATATATATATATATATCTTACACTTTGCACAGTGAAAATGCAAAGCTTTTAAATTGCTGAGTTTTTACTCAAAAGTTCATTAAATTAGTATAAAATATATTTATATAATGAATGTGGACACCATGGATTGGTTTTTGAGAAATCTTATGTAGACAGCGACCTTCCCCTTGTTTTGAAAGTTGAGTGTGGCAAGTTTCATAAAGATCAATTAAGACTGTTTCATCAGAATCAAACTGTAGATTTGTATAAAAGATAAACAACCAAAGATTTATTTATTTATATATATAAATAGAGAGAGAGGTTTTATTTAATTTTATTTATTCATTATTTATTATTTTATCTTTCACTATTTTATTCAATTATATTTGTTTATCATTCCTGACAGCTTTCCATGGAGCTCCAGGATTTTTAATTTTAGAAATTAAGCCCTGGCTGTAATATGAGAACAAGTTTAGAACTTATAACAGAGAGCTTTAATTAAAGAAGCAAATGGAAATAGCTGTAAGACTTTGTAAAAAGCCCTATTAAAAAAGTTTAAAAAAATTAAATGGACTGATTAACTGCATAATTTTTTCTCAAAACAAGAATTTCCATTTAGAAGTATTGATAGTTGTGCTGGTTCCACGGATAAATAAAGTTAGGTGAAACTGAAGAATTTAAGTAAGAGAACAAAGTAAGCGCAATTGAGCGTGGACACTATTATTCAGAATTATTTATAAATTACAGTTCAAAAGTTTACAAGAATGACTTGAAAGGAAACAGTAACTTTTCAATTTGTTTCAATCAAAAAACCAGTCAGCCTATACACATACAGGAATAAGTGGGGAGAAAAGAAAAATGATTTCTTTCAAAACGAGATATATATACAAATAATATAACTTTGAAATTTTTTATGTGAAGCAGTATGCCATTTACAAAAATTCAAGATATGCAACTGGGAGCCACATATAAAAAAATCCATAAAACTTTAATGTCAAATATGAAAGAAATCTATATTGAAATTTGAAGATAACTATGAAATATTACATAGTAGCCATTGCAACAAATATATGACTGCAATATATATAAAAGTGGTTCTTTAAAAATGGGTCAAGAACTGGTTTTAGCATTTGATCTTAACAAACAAAAGATGTAAACAAAGCTATATAATTATATATCTAATATGGTAACATAAAGTGTACATGTTTTTTTAGGAAAGAATTTTTTTCTTTTTTTGAAATTGAAATAATTATAAGATTACTATAAGAAAATATAAAAATTGTTCTCTGGTGCATATGATTGCTTAATCAAAGATATGGCACATTGTTACAGAGCTTGTATGAAATCCAAAAGTAATCACATCCCTTAATAAAGCAAGTTTTGTTTATCTAAGAAAAAATATAATGAAAATTAAAATTTATAGTTACTGCATATAAAAATCACAGACATGTTACACTTGTAAACAAGTTTTGTAAATTTCCAGTGCTACCATAAATAAAACAAGAAATATAATTTATAAGCATTACATGTAATGACAAATTTTGTGATTATGCTAACGTTAAAAAACACGTTTTTACTCACACTAGAAGCTTTCTGTCGTGCTAATAAAATCTTATCTTTCAGCTCTTTCAAATTAAGCTTTGTCAATTCATGCTGCTTTCTGACTCGTCTAGCTGATGCATCTGCGTTATCTGCTAATTTTGTTGCTGCTCTAGTATCTTCCCGAGCTTGCTGGACTAATAAGAAATTTATTTTTTAAGTAAATACAAAAATTAATAGCATTGGAAATCATTTATTCTATGACTCAAATATTTTAAAATTATCATTATCAATTTTAAAACTAGAAGGAAAACTTTTAAATAAAAGCTATAATTAAAAGAAAACTGAACTAGACAAGCTAAATACTGACTGTGCTAATACAAAATAAACATAATATGTTTAAAATATACTCTTATTGTAAAATACTCTGAAGCATAGTTCTCATTTATTTTATACCATATTAAAACCAAGAACATTTAACATTTTTACAAACAAATCATGATCAAATTATCTTTTTTCTAAAATTCTGGACTGAACAAGATTTAGCTATACAGACAAGAAAATTTTACATGTACTTGTATCAAGAAAAAGATTTTTTAATATTGAATATTTGAATATTTATAAAATGGAAAGCAAAGCAGGGATGAATTTAAACTTGAGCAATTAAGGGGCAATTCTTTTTAAATGATTAAATTATTTCAATCATAACAGAACTGCAAATATTACTGATAATATTTTATCAATGCTTATATCTAAGGTTATCAGTAAATGATTACTGTGACTAATGTTGCTCATTTCTTCAATAAAAATAGGAAAGAAATTGACACTGTTATTTTCAATTGTCAGTTATTTATAGTACTATGAATGTGAATAAATAATACCAAATGAATATTTTACATCCCATGCACTCTCAAAAGCATTTCATCACATTTATAAGAACAGCACGCAAGAATCAAGGAAGTAGTTATTGAAATATTAAATGTACATAGATGGCAAATGTTTAAAAAATAAAAGATGTGAAAAAGGAAAAGAGTATCCTATGAAGCCATAATTTTATGGCAGTAATATAATGGAGAAATAAAAGAATATAATAGAACAGTGGTTCTCAATGTTTTGAACAATGCATACCATCTAAACAAAAATTGAAAACTTTAGTACCACCACTACATTTTACAATGATTATTTTTCAATTTCTCAATAGAAATATACACATATATATATTGCCATTTGCACAACTTATTGGCTATTTGTATTAAATATGCATGCACAAAAAAGATTACAAATTGGTTATTATTTTAATTATCAAAATTTAAGTTATAATATTTTAATTCTAAAATTTAGTGTGAAATTTGGGACTGTTTAAGAGCGGTCAGTTTGTCTGGTCTTATTTATTTTTTAACTGTAAATTAAGATCCCCTTTTAATTATTTTGTTCTGTATTTATTTTTCAAATATAACATGGAAGAAAATCCTTGCTCACACAAATAGGTTGCACAAAAAGTCAATAAAAATTTAATAGCTTTATTTGACGTGTCTTTAAATTCTTTTTTTAGCTCACCCTTAAGTTAACAAGTGTGCTCTTTTTGAAATTTTCAGTTAGAGTTCGATCACAGGAAATTTCTATCAATTAATCTTTTTCTTCACTAGGTAAAATTTCAGGTATATTTGAGTAAAATCGATTTCTAATTCAATTTTCTTTTTCATAATCCTCAGGAAAATATGTGTTATAATTATTTATAAATGAAAAACAATGATTTTTAATGTTGGATGCCAATTCTTCTTTTATTTTCAGTTATAAAACTTCCTAAAAGTGATAAAAAGCTTAAAATATTATTATCCAGTTCTTTGATTATTAGCTCGAGTTCTTTTATTATTGCATTCTTTTTATCTCTAATGGTAAACAAATTGTAATCCTAAATTTAATTCATTTAACTTTCCAAAAATATCAGCTATATATGCTACATGCGTCAACCATAATACACTAAATAAACATTTTTGCAATTCAAATTTTGAATCACCGAGAAAAGCTTGAATTTCTGATTTGAAGTTCAAAAAGATGATTTAAAACTTTGTTACTGGATAACAACTTTACTTTGGAATGCAACAAAAGCGTTTTTCATGTTCACTGCCCATCTTTTGGCATAAAATTGTAAATATTCTTAATTTAAAGCTTAACTTTTGACTTTCAATAAAATTAACAATTTTCACAGCTTGATTCAAAATGATTTTCAGGCTTTGGGGGATTGTTTTGGCTCCTAAAGCTTCATGATGAATGCAACAGTGAGGAAATTTAGTTTCAGGTGCAACTTTCTTTAATTGAGAAATAACACTGTAATGTTTTCCTGTTGAAGCCCGGACTCCATCACTATATTCAATGCATTTATTCAAAGGAATATCATTCTCAGACATAAAACTGTCAATTACTTTGAAAATTTGATTTGCAGTTGCTCTATCGTGAAGAGATTCAAAAAATAAATACTCTTCAGCAATTCATTTATCCTTTTTGAAATGCATGTAAACTAATAATTGAACAAAGTTCTTTATATCAGTACTTTCATCCAATTGCAATGCAAAATATACTGTTTTACTTTTTGAATAAGTGTCTCTTTTATGGAATCTGCCATTTCATGAATTCGTCTACTTACTGTATCATTTGATAACAGAATATTACTAAGTTTATTAGCCACTGAATAATATTAAAATGATACATTTAGCTGCTGGAAATATAAGATTTTCTATTACTCCATTTAAAACCATCATTTATGACAAATTTTGTTATGCCTGTGGCTAAAAGAATATTTGTGAAAATAAAAACTGATAATTTTGTTAAAGTCTGTGAGTGGCTATTGACCTTAAACAAAGCTCAGATCACATAAATTTACAAATGTTAGACAAAAAACTTGAACAGGATGCTGGAGTATTTACGTTTTGAATCTAATACTTAAAAATACTTTGTTCCTCTGCATACCACCTATTTTTCTCTTGTGTACCACCAGTGTTATGCGTACCAGGTGGTACCAGTTGAGAATCGCTGTAATAGAATAATAAATAAACTAATGTAATAGAAAAATAAAAGAAAGCAGGTATTATTTTGGAAGAACTTAACATGAAAGAACATATAGTTGGGGAAAATATATTTATCTCTAGAACTTCTATTATTTTTATTTTTATTGTTTAAAAAATTAATTCTTTGTCAATTGAAACATTTTTTAATTACATGCACAGAAAGTTATTTGAGAAAGATAATAAAAAATAATATACAACATATAAATAATGAAGACATATAAAACATTTTGTGAAACAAAACTTTTATACATTCCTTTTTCTCACTGAATGATTTTATTTTGACAACAGTTTATGCTAATTACCTAATGCAAATCCTAAATCAAAAGCATATAAATTATTAGTTTAAAAAGAATTTTATTTTAAATAACATAAGAAAATATATTTATTTGTATGGCTTGTCAGATAAAACAGAAATAGCTTACTTATGCGAGTTAGATTCTCTAATCCACCAACAGTACCAGCTCGAATAGATTCAAATTTTGGAATGAGATCATTTTCTAATCTTTGTAAAATATCGTTAACTTTTGCTTTCGCTCCATTAGCCTGACCTTCAGCTATTCTTGCAGTATTAGCAGTGTCCTCAAGTAAGTCCTTTAGACCTGAATTTTTAATTGAGAAAAGTCATTTGCATGTTTTCAGAAAATAATAAATTACAAAATTATGAAGCATATATTATTCTAAAGACATTTAAATTAAATTATAAAAATCATTTTATTCAAAAATTAGTTTTACTAAATAATAAAATGGCAAAATGTAGTATTCTGTAATAATAAAATAATTAAGGGTATCTTCAGATATATCAAGAAGGCATTATTTATAGAATGACAAAAGTGAATAAGTATTTAATTAATATTTTATTATAGGTTAGTGCTGGTATTTATACTAAATAGACTGAGAAATTTTTATGCACGTTTCTCTTGTTAAAAAGCAAATCTTGCACCCTAGAAGTTAACTATAACCTTATTGAAAAATAAAACTTTGCAAGATTTAAAAAAAAAAAAAAAAAAAAGCAACAACTCTTTGGTTTATGGATGCATTTTTCATTACTAATAGGTTATAAAATATTCATAATCTACATACTAATAACTTACAAAATGCTACTAACACATATGTATTACACAGCTCTACTACATATTTATAGAACATAGCCATAACAAATTTATAAAACATAGCCCTGTTATTTATTTCTAGAATGCACGAAATATTACTCAACGTACATTTGTAGAAAATATAAATATGAAACATTTATAACTTTCAAGGGCTGGTCAATCAGATTGTCTCAATTGCATTTCATTGAAATCTTAGCACTTTTTAAAATTTGAATATCACCCCTTGAAAATTTCTAAAATTCTGAACAAAACTTGTTTTCATGCTTTATTGTGACCTGGAATTCTGCCTGGATTAAATCTGTTGACTGAATTGTTTCTTGTGTCTCTCCACTTACTTTTCATGAATGAAAAGATTTCCTCTACAATAGCATTTGAGCCAGAGAAGCTAAAAACAAGATCCTACCACTTTCAAATATTAGACAGATTTTGCTTAGGTATTGAAAAAAGAATGTAGGCCAGATTGTTACATAATCACCATCTATGTTTCCACTGCTTCAGAGACAATTTGAGTGGCTGCAGAGGTTCTTGTAAAGGTCATCAGTACAAACATTTTTATTCAGCTGAAACACTTCTATGGCATTTTTCAAATTCCTTGAACTCAAGTATTTCTTTTTTAGAAGATGCTATAGGGGATGCATAGGATTGTCGTTTGTCACATCAAATATTTTTTGCAGATACTGAAGCATATTGCTATAAAAATTGTACAAGTATTCAGCAACCTTTTTTTATAATGGCACAGAGAATTTATTAATGAGTTCTTTTGCTCTGCTACCAAAACATTTATCTTTCCTCCTCTACTGGTTTTCAGAACTGAGTTTCAGTTATTTGTAGGTTTTTAATTGTTTGTAAGAAGTTAAAGTAGATTTCAGGCAACACTGCTTCCTTAGGATCATCTTTCCTTGAAAGGTTAGATACTAATTTGGACAATTGGCAATTGGAAGAACTTTTATTGCTTCTCAGTCCTAAAGCAGTTAAAAATGGCTAGTGTTAATGACAGCCACGTAGATGGAACATTCCTAAAATTCTCAATCCACTTCAAATTCACAATTGATTTTAATGATAGAGAAAACAGTATAGCTCTTTAAGATCAACATCAGTTTCTAATCTGTTAATTGCAAACTTAATTGTGTTGTTTACAACATGATTAAAGCCATTAACTTTCAGTGAATTTAGATTTTTCCTCACAGCAAATGAGGTACCGAATATATTTTTTGAAACCACCTTGCCACTTTCTGCAGAATAAGAAGACACAGAATCTACATCCATGTTGCACTTTTCTAAGCTCTGCAGCACCAAATCAGTGATTGCCATAGATTTTTCCTCATCACTTTCAACAAAATCTAAAAGTTTATTCTGCATTCTCTTTAAAAGGTTGAAGCATTGGCTGCAAACTGGGAACACATTTTGATTGCTTATGTTTGGTATATCAGTAATCAACAAATAAAAAATAAAAGAAAAAAAATGAAGTCTTTTCTGGACATCTTAAAATACACGAAGACATTTAGACTTTTAGTAGGTTATTTTTCTTAATTATCATTTCTACTTTAACCCTTTGACTATGAATTAAAAAAAATTAACCTTGTCTTCAACCCAGGTGGACAAAATATGTCATAAATAAGGTAAATTTAGCATTTGGGTTTTTTTTGCGGGGGGGGGGGGCAAACGGGTTTCAAGCCAAAGGCTGAGACACATATGTCCCAGCCATAGTTAGTGGTGGGATACATATGTCCCACACATAGCAATCAACTTGCTACAAGCATATCTATTATTCTGCAAAACTTTATTACATGAAATAGAGTTACATCGTATGGTATAGGGTAAAGCATTCTTTGCATAACCCAACATTACACATTGGGCAATTCATATTTGTTTTTTTTTTCTACATTAATTTCTGAACAATGTGAACAGCAGTCTCTTGATTTTCCAGCTATTGGAACATAATCTCTAACATTCAAGAGATTCTAAGTACTTTTTAACCCAGCAGTAATTTTTAAACTTTTAGTGAGACATATATGTCCTGTTAGTAGTCAGAAGATTAATGCATCTGCATGAAAGTTTGGAAAAAATCATGGAATTGTTGAAAATATGGGACACAACTAAATAAAAACAAATTCTTATGCAGCATGTATGAAACAAAATGTCTAATTTTTATAACATCTCTTAGGTGATAATAAATAAATACAAGAAATTTTGCACCTTTACATGCAAAATTCAAAGAGATATTAATAAAAGTTTCAAGGAATATAGTCCAAACTTAATAGCAAGTGCTATTACTGATTAAAATGACAGTTGAAAACGGAATAATATTAATGAATCAAACACAGTTTTTAATTACATTTTTCTACTGTTTCTGGAAAGTAAATTAGTAGCAGTAGCATTCCTGTATAATATTCTTTGGCTACATATATGGAATGCTTGATCCATACAAAATTGATTAGTATCACAAATTAAAATGCAGTTCTTTTCTCACCTGTTGGAAGAGCATCTAATTCTCGATTAATTAAATCATTGTTTCTTTTCCCAAATGCTAAATCTTCAGAAAGGGCTTCAAGGTCATTTCTTCGCATTTGCATTTTTTCTTCCAATTCTATAAAGTAATAAAAATTTAATGATTATATATATATATATATATATATTTGTAATTCATAAAAGTATATACAAAGTGTGACTGAAAAGTAGGATGAATCACCTTTAATCTACTAATGGGAACTATCCTATTCACAGCAACATTAAGAAACATTCTTTCATATCTCAACTAAAATCAGTGAATATGAACTTGATATTTTTGGCAAGTGTTCGTTCATGCCAAAGCTTTTAATATATATCATTAATGCAGTGCATAATGAAGAGAGAAATATGAAATTATTTTTTTCAAATCTGAGTAAAAATAACACAATAGAGATTATTGGAGGTGTTAAGGCAACAAGAATGAATATTACACTGATTGTTGACTTAACACCTTCAATAATTCTGTTTCCAAATTGAGTGAAATTGCAATAGAATGTCTTGCCCCACCAGATTTCCTTCAGTTCCCAAAACTAAAATCTGCTCTTGAAGGATACAGGCATTCTGAAAACTAAGATATTACTATGAACATCTTTTTCAGATGTTTTGAACAGCTTTATAAACATTATTAGAATTTTATTGTATAACAGGGAGGATTATTCTGAAGGCAAATTAGGTATACCTGTTCAAATATTTTACACTGGTAAATTTCTATGATGATTCACTGGACATTTTTTGCCACACCTTGTCTCTCTTTCTGTATATATAAAGAAACTAAATTTATTTCTGCAACATATTAAACAGCTTCATTCATACTTCAATTATGCAATTAATGATAATTCATGTCTGTGCTCAATTCCCTCTTAAAAAAAAAGAAGAAGAAAGAATGAAAGAAAGCAAATATTTACATATCTACTCTGATGAAAAATTAAATTCCATCACCAAGAGGAAATCAGTTTAGAGGAATAAAATGTAGGCAATTGGTCTACTAATGTACTTATATGATTAGCGTTTCAAGGTTACAGGATAAAGCATATGCAAGAAGAACCATTTCAAATTTGAAATGGTGGTACATGAATAACCATTGTAGTCACCATGATTTTAAATGCAAGCACAGATATGCACATGAATTGCATTGTACAAGTGTTGCATGCCATTTTGTGGAATGGAGTTTCATGCCTGTTGCACTTAATCAATCAAATCAGCAATGGTCCATGCTGGTTGTTGATAATGCAGTATTTGTTGTCCAATCATATGCCATACATGCTCAATGCAAGAAAGATTGGGTGATCTCACTGGCCAAGGCAACATGTTGATTCTCACGTTGGATGATAGCAATGGTATCAGAATGAGCATTATCCTCTTGGAAAACTTCCCTGGAATATTACTTAAGAATGGCAGCACACCTGATGCAATTACCAGTCAGACAAATAAATTTACTATCAAGGTGTGTGTGATAACAATAAGAGTGTTCCCATGTCATAGGAAATTGCTTTTTCAGACAATAACTTCTAGTGTAAGTCCAATGAGTCCATGCCACAGGCAGCTTAGTTCCAAGCATTCACCTAGCTTCCTTCTAATAAATATATGGCCATAACTGGCACCAATATAGAAATGGCTCTCCTCATAGAGCACAACAAGTCTTCACTCCACCTTCCAATGAACTTTAGCTAGACACTACAGAAATCGTAGATGGTGGTGACTTGGAGTCAGTAGTATGACCGCTGCAACATGTCTAGCTCGAAGTTGTTCCTCAAGTAATTGATTTGTTACAGTTCACTGGGTCACTTTAGTGCCAGCAAAAGCTCATATGTCTGCTGCAGAATGCAATGCAAAGCACCACAGAAAAGCGGTGAATATGGCAATCTTCCCTTTGAATGGTGGCACATTGAGACCAGACCCTAGCCTTCTTGAGATAGCACCTTCTAGTGACCACTGCTGCCAACACACATGCACAGTGGATACATCCATGCCAAGTCTTTTTCTAATATCGGGAAAAAAAAAAACTTCTAGTAGCCCTAATACATGGCCTCATTCAATCTTAGTAAGCTGATAATACTTTCTTCATCTCCTTAAAGGCATTCTTGACTCAAATCTCTTTGACAATGCTCAATCTGAAAGATGAAAAATCACACAAAGTTTCCATCACATATTTTAAACAAACGTGATTTTAATGTTCATAGTGATCTTAATAGTGCCACACTTATTTATGTAGCAAGAAATCTGAATCAACATCATATTTCAGATGTGCAAACACACCTCTCAAATTTCACTTATCCAGTGCACCTCCTTCTTGGTGTTGGGATTTCATTTTCCATCAGTGTAACAGCAAGCAAAATATACATTCTTCTGTATAGAAGTCAGTTCTAGAAGTAGTTCTGTTCTAGTCTGTTTTAGAACAATTTCTTTTGCTCTAGAAGTTCAATTAGGTTGGACTGATTATGGGAAAGCAAACAACATTTTTTTATCTTATAAAGACGGTCTACTAACATTAAATTTCTGATTTATATGTAAAAATAATAATAATAAAAAAGGAGGCTGATTCTGTACATTTAGGAAGAATGATAACATATAAAATTAAACATTATATACCTATAATACAATCTAGAGAAAATTACGGAATATGAAGTTTGGGATTGTTAGAAGCCAAATATTCTCATAAAATCTGCATCATTTTGAAGCATCAGAAATTGGCAAAACAGTGCTTTGTTATCAAATATAGCCTATTTTTAACTGCTTGTACATTTCAGTTCATCGGCCCCCTATTTTTTTACATTTTATACATCTAAATAATGAAGATCATCTGAAATTTCTGGAAATAGAATCTTCCAGCAGGACAATGCCCCATGTTATAAAGCTCAGATTGTGTTGGAGTGGTTCAAGGAGCATAAGGATGAATTCCAATTAATGCCTTGGCCACCTAACTTGCTAGATCTTAACCCAATAGAGCACATCTAGGATATCATGGACTGGCAGCTTAGAGCTCAAATCCCACCATGTCAGAATATCTCGACTTTGTATGACTGCTGTGTACACATTTGCTACAATCTGTCTCCAGTCATCTACCATGACAGAGTGAATTGCAACAATTTTGCAGGCCAAAGGTCACACAAAATGTTAACTGAGTAGGTGATCATAATGCTTTGGCTCTTCAGTGTATGCAAATATTGTAAAATATAGTATTGTTCTGATCATTTCTTCACTGAACCTCATCCATATTACATGTTTAAATGAAAATTAAAATACTAATTATTAGATAAAATAATATGCACAACATGAACCTATACTACAAAGTATTTTCACACAAAAAGATAATTTACAGAACTTAACTGAATAGTTTCACATTTTTTTAACCTTGGATTTTTTGGTTGCTTTTTAGCATTATTAATTTATGCCATATTAACAAAGAAGAACATATGTCTTTTTGGATGAACTTTTATAAAAGTATGAGCATATACTAACTAAAAGGGGATGTTATTAATCATAATCATAATTAATCGGTAAAATAGAAATTAATGAAATTGATGTTTTGCATGTATATGCTTCTTATTTCATATTTTTGTTATGATAATTGATCGCAGAGACTTTAAAAGTAACATTTTGCAACTCTGAAAAATTACAGATGGCACTGAATCACTAAAATTTGTAGTAATTTCTATATATTTATTTGCTTATATGCAGCAGTTTAGAAGCTAATTTTTTATCAACATGTATTTTTAGATAAGATAATCCATACATATACTTATTTCAAACATACCAATGGTTCGAGATTGGTAAATCTCCCTTGCTAGGGAAGTAACGTTTTAGGAAAGATTCTCTGTACAGAAATTACTACCACTTTCCTGTGCATCCTATATAAGAAATTATAGGCTCAAAATATGCATTTTGAAAAATATGTTTACCTGGAACCTTTTCATCATTCAACTTTTGAGCTTCTGCAAGTAACTGCAAACTCTTAGCTCTGGCTTTATCTGCTTGTTCTGTCAAAGCATCTCCAACTTCAGGATATGCCTACACAAGTTGCATTATTATAATTAACACATAAATAAGAAGTATAGATATAAGAAATTTATTATATTTATGTTCTCTTAGAATGTGCAGTTTTTAACATTTAATTCCCAATTAATAAATGAAAAATGGAATCTGTGTAAAGGTAAATTATCTACCTGTCGATATGCTACTTCAGCAGCAGTTTCTGCTTCTTGTGCTGCTAATTCAGCTGCAAGAATTGCATCAACTATGTTTTGGTAGGCTTTTGCAGCCTGCAGAGGAAACTGAGACAGCTCTTTGGTAGCTAAAAATAAACTAAACATGCAAAATTATATAAAAATCAATTAAATGGAAAATAAATATATCTAAATATGAAATTCTACACATAAATTAATCTAAATATGAGAAGTTTTCTGTTAAAACACAGAAAAGTAAAATTTAAGTACTTAAGGAAAAGAAGACATTTCAAACTTATTATTATTAAATTGATTTTAATACATGTGTTACATGACATACTTTAAAAAAATTAAATACTTCTGGAGATGATATTTATCATAATTTTCCTCAAGAATGATAAGTAAACTGGTAAGCAACAAAATTTTTAATATTTTATCCTACGTTTTTGCAGGATAATTTAAATTTAAAACATAATGAAAAAAATTATTAATTTTCCAATAAAATCCATTTACTGCCTAGACTTTCAGACTTACTTTGCTAAACGTTCACTTTGTTTTTCAAGTTCATCTGCATGTTTCTGAGCTGGAATCACATATTTCTCTTTGTATAAAGGATTTAAATGAGTTAAAATGCCTCTGTGTTCATCCAGACTATCTGTAGCATTACTCAGATCTCTTAATAGCCTTGGAAGGTACTAAAAAAGAAATTATAGTGCAATTTCATAAAATATCAAATCATCAATATTAAATATAGATTCATTCTAATTACAGTTATCTCAAGTGGCATAAATAATAAATGCATATTAAAACATTTTGCATACAATTTTCTAATTAATCAAACATTGATTTGCAGTGTAGTCATTTATTTAATTGCAAAAAATTGTAATCCAAAGACTTTAGGTTAGAGTCTAACACCTTAAAGAAGAATTTTCCAATGAAAATTTAAATAAATAAAAACACCAGAGAATGTTTTTTTTTTTGTGTGTGTGTGTGTATCAGTTATACAGGGTGTCCGAAAAGTCTTTCCCTGATTACATAAATTGATAACTCAGGCTAGAAGTAAGATACAAATATGAAACTCATGTCGAATTGTTTACAAACTATCAAAGTTTTTTTCCTGTTTTAGGTTCGCAGTACGTAAGTAGTGGATGAGGTACAGTGGCTAAGAAGCCATGTTAACCAATCAGGAGAAGGCACAGTGTGTCCTGTGTGAGACACGATCATCAACCACAGTGCAGAGATACTTCCAGACAACATTTGGAAGGAATCCACCTGATGTCAAGAGCATTAAAGCCTGGTATGAGAACTTCAAGAACACAGGATCGGTTGCTGACCTTCCGAGGTCTGGTCGACCAAGAACCTCAGCAGACAGGGTGGAAGCTGTGAGGCAGTGTTTTCTGTGAAGTCCGAAGAAATCGGTGCACAGGGCCTCACATGAATTACAGATACCAAAAAGCTCTCTCCATGACATTTTATACAAACGTTTATTGTTTTGTGCATACAAAGTGCAAATCGTTCAGGCCTTGTTGCCCAATGACAGTACACATTGATATGACTTTGCGATTGAAATGCTATCACGTATTGAGGACGATGATGGTTATCTCGGACGAACTGCCTTTTCCGACGAAGCGACCTTTTTTGTCAGTGGAGTAGTGAATCACCATAATGTGCGCATTTGGGGTTCATAACACCCTGGCGAGGTCATGGAGTGCACCAGAGGCAGTTCAAAGGTGAATGTTTGGTGCGCGTTATTGCACGATTGAATAATTGGGCCATTCTTCTTCGCTGAAGCTACCATCACATCTGCAGTGTATCTGGACATGTTGCAACTGTATGCTGTTTCTCAGCTGCTTCAGTATCACCCCAATGTCTTGTTTCAGCAAGACGGTGCACCGCCTCATTGGGGTTTGGACGTCTGTGCCTATCTCGATATGACCTTTCCTGGGCGATGGATTGGTCGTGATGGGCCAACGGTTTGGCCTCATTCAGTTTCAGGTTTCGCTCTCCTCTCATTCAGGTTTTACTCTCCTGACATAACCCCATTAGACTTCTTTTTATGGGGTTATGTCAAGGACGAGGTCTACCGAATTACAACTAAGCTGCAAATTCTTATAAAAACCATTAATTAAATACATTATAAACTACATGCATCTAAATTTGCATCTTTTAAGTATGTTACTTAAAAAACATAATTAAAATATAAGTTATTAAAGATTCTGTCTATTTCTTTTAAATTATTAATTTTTTATCATTCATTTAATCAATCAATTAATTCATTTAATCATAATTTTTATCATTCATTTAATCAATCAGTTACCGATTGATTAAATTTGAAAGAAAAATTAAAGGTTTTAGGCTTTCCACAATTTATGCCGCAGTTGTAATAATTGACTGAGTTATATGATTACCTCAAATTTCACAGCACCATCAATAATTGCACTCTTTGCTTGAGAAAGGAGATCATCAGCTTCTTTCAGAGTCATGTTAGAAGAATCAATGTAGCCACTGATTTCATCAACTATTCTCTAGAAAAATTAATGCGCAAACTTAAAAGGATATACACTATATTCTTTCAGTTTTTCAGATTCATGTTAATATTAAGGCTACAATTTAAAAAGAAAATAACAAAATAAAAATTCGGAATTACTCGGACTGCTTTCTCTCGAGCTTTTCCTGCTTGTGAAATTTCAAGTGCTCGTTCTGCAGGTTTCCTGACCTTTTCATCAATTTTGATAACTAAATCAGCTAATGCATTGTCCAATTCAGCAATTTTTTGTTTCAGGTCATCAACATGACCATGATCCAAAGTCAGTTTCTTTAAATTGTTCAGCAAATTTTGAGCTTTCCTAAATGATGAAATGTGTTATTAAAGAAAATTATTAAATTAATATGAAGAATCATAATATTGCAAAAGTCTGATAATTTGACATGGTCAGGACTTTTGTAATGCCAGACCAGTATTGTATTTAATTTTAAAAAATTAATTGAGAAGTGATATGAATGTATAAGGGAATGAAAAAGAAATGCGCACAGTAATACTGGAAATGCATTTAATATGAAAAAATTTTATTAGTAAATAAATTTATTTATGGCATAATTATGTTTAATCAGTTTCTACTTTGAAATTATATAATGCGTGAAATATTTTAAAACATAATGTCCACCTGCTCCAGAAATTCCATTCTAAAAAAGGGGGGAAACACTTTTCACAATCTTACACTTTTAAACTTTTTGGTGAATTACTTCTATCGCTTCATTAATCTTTCAGCAACTAATCTTAGTTGAATTTTCTTTTAATTAAAGAAAGCAAAAATATAGAAATGTGAGATTCTAAACAAAGAAATAACTGAATGGGGGAAAAAAACCCCTTGATGAATCTCTTTGGGTCTCACTAAATACTGATGAATAAAATGGTAGGCACACCATCTTATAGCAATAATGTCAGAAAAGGGAATGTGGGATTATTGGGTGTGTCATTATTAGGTGTGCCGAATTATTGGGTGTGCCTGATGCCAGATTATCAGACTTTTACTCTAAACTTTTCTGATTTTTCCAAGCATACAAATTTATAATTTTTAAGCTATAGCTCAATCATGCTAAAACATTCTACACGTACATTAATATGAAAAAAGTAATTTTACAATATTTAAAAAAAAAAAAAAAAAAACCCTCTAATTCCACAAGTAGTCAAAAAATTAAGCAATAAAGCTTTTCACATCAATTAAAAATATGAATAAATATTTCTTTCCCACTCTTCATTTGCTTATTGCTTTCTGCACTCACTTACTTATTGCACTCTCCATACATAAAAATATTTCTATTTTGAGGTATATATAATGTAGTTTATTTTTGAATTTTGAGAGACATTTACAAAATTTTCATTTATAAACATAACCTAATGCCCATTATTGTACTTTCATTTCCCACCCACCCCATAAATTACCTTTATTACTCAAGAAACAGTAAAATATGCTTAAAATGTATTTAAATGTAAAATGCACCTTAATTCTCGTTCAGCATCATCTTTATCAGGATTAAAATTTCTAGCTTTAATTTCCTGAAGGATTCTTTCTGCTTCATACAATGTCCTTTCAACAGAAATACTTTGTCCTGTTGGTTGTGATTCTAATTCAGCTACTAGTTCTAAAAAAGGACAGTGAAAATATGAAACTCGATACAAACTGAATTTTAAAATTGAAATAAATTTTACAATAACATTAAATGAAATATGTTTAAATAAAAATATTTTGAAGGGCCATTACATTACAACACTTAAAGACAACAGATCACAAAGGACATATAACAGAATAAAAATCATGAAAGAAATATAAACAGCATTATAGGATTCAGGTAAAGTGAAACTTTTAGCTCAACATTATTTTTAGTTTTAAGGTCTAACTCAGCTGGTTCAGTTAGTGATCGTAGAGCACTTGAAAAATTTGTAAAAGACTACTAGATTCAAAATAATAAACTACTCAAAATTTTAATTCTTTTAAATGAATAGAGATTTTGTTTAAAATAATATACATTTATAATATTCAATTTTCAGAATAAACAATATGCATATTGACTAAATGATGAGCATTAAAAATTTACCTTTAATACTTTGCTTTATTTTATTAAGTTCTGCAAGCAATTTCTCAGCTTCATTCAAGGTATCTTTTGCATCCACAGAAACAGAATCGGCTTTTGTTATATATTCTTTTGCCTGCAATATAATGTAAAAGTATTTTATTGTGAGATATATTTTAAAAAATCAGACTTTTCTTCATATTCCCTCCCCTCCAAAAAAAAAAAAACTAGTTGTTAAAAGAGCCACTGCATAAACTGCATTAACAACGAAGTACCACAAAATATTCACATGAAAGGGGGATGCAAAGATTGAAAAAAGCAAATATAGGCTATTTTATTCAAACACTGATCGTAGATGCATTTCCAATTAAAATGTGTCTCAAAATAAAATAGGGATATTTATGAAAACATTACAATGTGGGTAGAAAAATTCCATAAATATAAAATCTAATTTTTTATACAATATCCATTATGTAAAAATTCCAATTTGCAACACATTACATTACGCATTAATAAGTTAAACACATCTGTTTTCAAATATCTCTCTTGATTCTGCACATAAAGGCATGGATGGAATCTTTTGTATTTAAGCATTAACACCATAATGCATATTTCGTAAATGAAATTTTGGTTCAAGGTACAGAATGTATTTAAATCAAGGGAGTCATCTCAGGGCATGCATTGCATGCCTATAAATTTGAAATTGTACAAAAAGAATTATTATTTTTTGATTTATTCATATAGTAAAATCCTTAATTATTTTAAATATGCAGTTTTTCATGACATCATCGATTTTATTTAGAAGCAGACATTCAAAACAGAATAAGTTGCATGTTGCTGTGTCTTCACTAATTCTGCCTCTGCATGCTATGTATATGCCAGCATCGTTAATGATATACTGTATTTTGCGAGGGCAAATGAAAAAGTTCATTCTTCATTTTCTCCCACAATGCGAGATGGTTTACTAGATTTTCCCCAATTGCATGCTGGCTCAGCCTAGTCTTCAAACAGGAAGAAATGAATATTTGTTTTTTAGCATCGAATTTAGCTCAATTTCTAATACGTTTTAGGGATTACAATTATGCAGAGGTGATTTTTTTCTTTTCAATATTTACACTCAAGTTTAAGTTATTGCAGCTTTGTATTAAATTTTTAAATTAAAGTTGACTTATTCTATAGATATTTATTCTCATTTCTAGGTATCTTTCAGAATTCCGCATCATAATGCATTAAAACTCTAAGAGAGAAAAAAAAATTGGGGGCGGGGGGGAATTAGAAGCATAGCTGATGATGAAACTCAGAGGTTTATATATATGAACTCAAAGGACTTAATTCAACCAATATTTTCATTCTGATCGTGCTCTGAAAAAAAAAAAAAGTTAAAATGATAAATCTTAACAGGCATGCACAGTAAAAAAATATGAGATGTAATAAAACTACATAATGTGCAAGAAAACCAATTAATTAATAGTTTGTGATGTTAAAGAAAGGTTTTTCTTTTGCCGTTGTTGAGTACTAATTTTTTTTTAATGATTAATATGTTTCCAACACATTTGGTGATATCTTGTTCTTGCCGCTGGTCTTGGTGCATGTTGGCTAGAACATTATCTTTCACTAAAACTTTAAAAGAAGTATGAACCAAACAGTTGTCTACAATCAGGACAATTTTCGCATCATCACGTAAACCACCCAAATTTAAATGTTCCCAAGCCTCAGGTATGAAATGATTTTAAAACCAGTCATTCATTAACGCTTGAATCCTCTATGATCTTTTATTTGCACGATATACAATGGAAAAAATCTTTACTCCTTTAAATGCTCGGGGTAGTGTATTTTTTCCGATTACGAAAAGTTCACATTTATGTGTTTCTGCAGCATTTGTGCATGTTAAAATTGTTAGTTTTGCTTTGGAATCTTTGACACCAGTTGGAGCCCTTTCTATAGAGGTTGCCAAGGTATTTCACGGTACATATTGTCAGAAAAGACAAGTTTCTTCAGTATTATAAATTTGCTCTGGATATAACTTTTCACTATTAGTGATTTCCAATTAATTCAAAATGCAGTCTGAAGCTTCTTCACCTAAAATTTTTAATTGCCTTATACGATGGCGATTTTTAAATTTGGTTAACCAATTTGTCGAATATGTGCACTCAGTTTTTAAGTTCATTTTTTCATAAAATATTTTGGCTCAAGCTATTAGCATAGGACCTGTCAATGGCATACTCTCGCTGAGATGCTCTCCGACCCATTCAATCATCACTTTGTCATGATCCTCACTTTTAACATAACAAATAATTTTTTCTGTTATTTATTGTGAGTGGGATGGTAGAATCATTGAAAAATTCAAAAAGTATTTTTTTTTTTTTCTCTTTTCTTATGTCATATACAGTTGACTTTCGATTGCCATTCTCCTTTTTGATACGGACATACCTTTATCCCTTTTTTTGCAGCAATGCTACTTTTGTTTAATGGACATTGAAACATGCTTTTGCTTTGTAGATCCTGTTGCAGCTCCAGAATTAGAAACTCTTTTTGACATAATCAAAAGTTCAACTTAAGTTGCCATGTGTTGATAAACATGCGGTGATGAAAGCAAAATATAATAAATAATGATTCAGCAGGTTGCGTCTGGGTTATAAAATATTAGTAGGTGCAAACTCAACGTTGTTTCCATGTAGAATATTTCAATTTGAGATGTATGCCAAGCAGATAAGCAGGTGCAAAGCCATATTATTAATCACAAAAAATTATGCTAAAATGATTGTTTCTTCAATAACAAAGTATTTTATTTAGCGCTGAAGTGAAATTAAAAATCGGGACTCTCCACATGTTTTACTATAAGGGAAAATATCAAATGTGCATGCATAGAGAAAAAAAAAAGGGGGAGGTGGCTTTGAGGTCTGGATTTTAGATCCTTCTGAATATTGGACAACCGGATCTCAGACTTTGTACTGTATAATGTGAAATATTAAAGACATTTTTAAAAAGTCACATATTTAAATAAAGTGTAACACTTTACTAACTAAATAAAGTTTTAAAAAAATTCGAATTAACTGGATGTAACATACATAAAATCAAGAAAGATTTGTCCTTAGTTTTAATAATTTCAAACAATACTCTATAAATTCTCAAAAACAATATTATTTGTCAGAAATAAGTATTTGGTTCCTGATCACTGAAATATCCTTTATATGTTTCAGTTCTTTTGGCATAAAGAGTACTGTCTAGAAGAATACTCCCTTAAAAGTCAGAACCTTGACAATTTAGCAACTATTTCATTTATAAAAATTACTAAAAAAAATAATAATACACTTTAAGGCTAAATTTTAAAAATATGACAATCCATGTCATGTGATTAAATTATTTTGAAACATAGTTTTTTGAGATAGTTCACCTTTATTAAAAGTACATCAGCTTTAGCTTCAAGGTCCAAATAAAAGGTAAATTTATCAACAAGTTCTTTTCCTTTTGTAACATTTCTTTGATAATCATCCACAAGAAGCTGAAAAATTAATAAAAAGTTTCAAGACATAATGCAAAATAAAGTGCAATATGTAATTTTATAAAAGTATAGAATTAAACATATGAATAATAATTCATAAAATTTGCATATATACCCTTAATCTTTGTTCTTCACTTAAAATTATATTCAGATAGCCCCAAGGTAATCTTGGTAGATCTGTTAAATTAGTGTTGTCCAGCTTCAGTTTCATATCATATAGTTCTTTTAAAAGTATCCCAGTGCATTCATCCTCACAAGCTAATAATCAAACAGCAAGAGAAAACAATAGAAAATAAGAATTAATGCATAATTTGAAAGTAAATTAAATGCAAGGCTTAACAAGAAAGTGAAATTTAACCAAAAAATTTAAGAATAAATCATAAAAAAAGAAAATTTGAAAGATTTCAGATTTTAAATTATGTCCAAAGGGACTTTTTTTTAACATTTTGTGTGTTACCTTTATTTTACCATTAACTTTATTATACCTACCATCGAATTTTGAATGACGTAACCCTGCTGCGAATGTGGGCATCTGGAAGCCCAAATTTGAAATTTGTTTTATTATCGATTTCATATTTTGTAAAACTTTAATGAATTTTTGATTAACAAACTTAAGGATTTCAAAGTGAGCAATGGCAACGTTGTACAGAAAAAACATTTTATCTGCAGAGCATGAGACTGTGTATAGGACTCAGTTTAAAATTATTTTGCGATTTTGTAATTTAACTGAATTTTATACTTTAAGTGTGAAGAACATATTATAAATATCATGTTGTCGCAAATACACACAAATACACACACACACACAAAAAAAAAAAAAAAAAAATCTGAAATCTTTCAGATTTTACATTACGCCCAAAGGGGAGTTTTTTTAACATTTTGTGTGTTACCTGTATTTATTAAATACAAGGTCTGGCTATCAATTTCCAGGACTAACATAACTGTAGAACAAAAAGCCAGAAGATGGCCCTAATGATTGCATATTGAAGAGCATTTTCTTGCGCATGTGCAGTGCAATCGGTGCCATTCTGAAATAAGTGGTTCTCGTGAAAAGGCGCATTAAAACGTAGCTCTTAAATTCCTATTGTCGAAGTGTAAATGGAGCAAAGAATTATCATTAAATTTTGCTTCAAATTGGGCAAGACAGCTGTGGAAACCTACAAAATGTTAAAAAAAGTTTATGGCGAGGAAGCATTATCCCGCTCAAGAACTTTTGAATGGTTTAAACGCTTTTGGGATGGGCATGAAAGCGTCGAAGATGATCCACACACAGGTCAGCCGCAGTCTGTACGCATGTAAGAAGCAACTGAAAAAGTTTGCGAAATGTGGAAATGTGATTGTCGATTGACTATTCGAGTACTCGCTGTTCCAGATTTGTTCCTTACCATTTAAGGGATGAACAAACGCAATTGAGACTGGACGCATGTGGCGAACTTATCAACAATGCTGATGCTGACCCTGCATACCTGGCTATGATAGTCATGGGAGACGAGTCTTGGTGTTATCAATATGACCCTGAAACCAAGCGTCAAAGCTCCGAATGGCGGTCTCCAAGTTCACCAAGGCAGAAAAAATTTCGATTTGAAAAGTCCAAAAGCAAGGTCATGTTAATTGCTTTCTTCAATTGCGATGGATTCATTCATCATGAATTTCTTCCTCCAAACATGACTATCAATGAAGAGTTCTACACAGAAGTGCTTTACCGACTTTGAAAACGAATTTGTAGAGTGAGACGTCATTTTCAACAAAATAGGAGTTGGCTGCTGCTACATGACAATACCCGCCCACACACTGCATTGCCTGTGAGACGATTCTTAGCCCAGCATGGTGTCATTGAAATGCAGCATCCATCATACTCTCCAGACTTAGCACCCGCAGACTTTTTCCTGTTTCCTAAGCTGAAAAATTCACTGAAGGAAACAAGATTTCAGGATGTCGAAGCCATCAAGAAAACTGTAACGTCACTATTAAAGAGCATGCCAAAAGAGGACTTTGTGGAAAAACTTCTTTCCGAAATTTGTACAGCAAACCACAGATTTGCATTACGGCTGATGGGGATTACTTTGAATCATATTAAATGGCTATGTGTTTAACATTTTTTTCTTCTGAATTATTCCATGAGTCCTGGAAATTAATAGGCGGACCTTGTATCATGTTCTTCGCACTTAAACCATAAAATACAGTTAAAGAACAATATCACAAAATAATTTTAAACTGAGCATTTCTTTAGAATTTCCCATACACAGTCTCACATGCTGGAGATAAAAATGTTTTTTTCTATACAACGTTGCCATTGCTCGCTTTGAAATCGTTGAGTTTGTTAATCAAAAATTCGTTAAAGTTTTATAAAATATGAAATTGATAATAAAACAAATTCCAAATTTGGGTTTCCAGATGCCCATATTCGCAGCAGGATTACGTCATTCAAAATTCGATGGCTCTAGGCAGCGTCATTTTATCACAATGCGAGAAACATATATACATTTATGCACATTCTTCATTATTTAATTTCTTTAAATATAATACAGGGCTGCAATATTTGGTGGCAACAGTTTGAAAACTGAATGGATGTTTAATGTTTCTGACGCAAAATCACAAAACGAAAACAATAGTCCTTCAGGAACAAAGCCTCTTTGGACTAAAAATCTAGGATTTTGCTTAAACAGACAGAAAACTTACATGTTGAAGCTTCCCTTATAAAATAATTTTCACCTATGTGATAATACAGAAGTTTGTGCTATCCATTCAAAAGATAACTGCACATTTTTCTCTGCCTCCTCTAGCAGTAAGTTCCCAGTTTTGTCCAATAATCTTTCTGTTGCAAGCACTCATTTGGACAGTAATCTTGGTGCTGTCCTGCTGATAAACACCCCCAGTTAGTTTCCAGAATCCCTCTTTTCAGTTGTTTAGAAATCTTCTTTAGTTTCAGGCAGTAATTTAGAGATTATTTCTTCTTCTATGCTTCACCCAAATTACTTTATTCAGATGTTTTAAAACATGATTGCTTTATTTGTCCTGATTTGACAGTAATCTTAGTTTTCGGATGTATCCGAGTTTATTCGATTTTCCACTTTTGATATGTTTTGTTGATATTTCTGTAAATTTCTTGGATCTTCTTCTTAAACCACTTTATTCAGATGTTCTAAAACGTGGTTGTTTTACTATTACCATTTTGGATGGCAATCCTAGTGTTTTAGATGTATAGGATTTTCCAGCTCTTAAAGCACTCTGTCAGCATTATATCAGCTGTTTTAAATTCGTCTGGATCATCATCTCAGCTTTCTGATACTCCATCTGTGGATCTTCCTCCTAAACCACTTTATTCGGATATTTTAAAACATGGTTGTTTTACTTGCACTATATTGCATACCAATCCTAGTTTTTTTAATGTACTGGATTTCAAAGCTCTCGAGTGTTCTTTATTTTTGTCATTATATCAGATGCCTAAATTCCAAAATTTTGCTTAAACAGACAGAAAACTTGCTGAAACTCCCTTTCTCGTTATAACATAATTTTCACCTATAGAATAACATACACACACTGCCTGACAGAAAAGCCACCCTACTAAAAAGAAACAAACGTATTGTCACGTAAAATCCTGTTACCATACTGTGTAAGAAACACAGGTTAATGTTAAAACCTTTGACCAGACTTCATTTCAATAGATCTAAAAAGGAATTGCACAATGCTATAGAGGGTTCATACGCACACACAAACACACACAAAAAAAATGCGCATACTAAATGCTGCATACAGTAATGAGCTATAGGTGGCTTGTGCAAGCCCTTTTGTTAAATGTGTCTAATTTTGCTAGCCCCTTGTTCTTTTTGTTTGATATAACAAATAAATTAATTCTATGTGAACATCAAAAGAATTTTAAGGAATAAGATTGAAAGCAAGAATAATTTTTACAAATTACATGGAGAAAAATTACTGAACTGCCTTCAATGTATTTGAAAAACAGATTATTGCAACAAAGCAATTATAAAATTTAAATTTAAAATGTTGAAGAGCCAAATGATGAAAAAGTAAAAGGTAATTTTAATGTTTGTTATTAAAAGATATGGAACATGATCATGGCCAGAAGAAAATAATAATAAGATACAGATAATTTCATTTCATTTTAAGTTTTGAGAAAAAAAATAAGTTATTTTTGAGATTTTTCTAAAATGGTCTGAACAGGAAAACTGCATAATGAAATTAAAAGAAAATTAAGAAAATGAAAATTAAAAGAAAATGAAGTTAAAAGAAACTGTAGAAATAAGACGTTAAAAATTAAATTAGTTTTATGCCTATTTATATAATTTAAAACTTGTAAAAGATTTGGCAAACATCATTATGAATAATTCTGTTTCTTCACAAAATGTATCACTGTCTGGTCTGGTATTTTAAGTACTTTCCATGCTTTGAATACTTTTTAATCAAGCTTTTAAACTTCTGCATAACATTATAATTTCTACTGTAAAATGTACTGTACCCTCTTTGAAAAAAATGGACAGAGTTCTTATGAAACTGTAATTGGCAATAAACTCAGCATTTATTTCTGCTAAACTTTATGTTTAATTTCTTTACTTGCTTACTATACAAAAAAAAAATGTATAATTATTTTCACTAATAATTATAAATCTTATAGTTTTATTAATCTGAAGTTACATACTGAATGCACACAATGTTTTATATTGTGTACTTTTTTATAATTTTTGTTGATTTTTTAGAATGCTTTAAATGCTCCCTTTCACAAGCTATTACGTGAAATGCTATTCTCCAATATTTTATGTTTAGATAATATACAATTGAAGTTCAATATTAAAAAAAAAATTTTGCACTCACATTTGCATCCATATTCTGTTAAAATAAAACCAGGACTACAAATTGTGCAATCACGTCCCCCAACTCCTTCATTGCATTGGCACTGGCCTGTTTTAGGATCACATTCACGACGGACTGAACCATATGGATTGCAGTTACATGGTAAACACTTTCCGTCTTCTCTAGAAAGGTCTCCATAAAAACCAATATCACACCTAAATATATACAAGATTAAAATCAATTTTATAGTTGCAGACAGCTTAAAATTAAATGCATAAAATTAAAACTGAGAATTTTATATTTAATCCATTTAAAACAATTCACATTATAATGTGGATTATATGAAAGTATTAAGAAATATAGTCAAATTTATGAAATACCGTAAAAACCTTTCAAATTAGTTTTAAAATTGCTTAAACTGTAACACAAGACTGTTCATTTTATCAGTTTAAGTGCACTTTTCCATGTAACATATCCTTCATACAATACAAAAATTGCAACAACAAAAAATGCTATTACCTTTGAGATTGCCTTTCAGTTTTTATGCCTATTATATGAAGAAAATACTAACTGTTGTGGCATATAAAATAACTACATTAATGGTATACATACATATATCTTTTTACTAAACCCATAAAAAGCATTTTTGCAAGATAATGATTGTAAACAAAATTATAAAGTCAAGAGTTTTCATAAGTACGTAAAAAACTTGCATTTAAATGTATTATTAGAAAAAAAAACGCCTTTAAAACTATAAAAGTTCAGAAGAATTAACACAAAACTGCTCATTAGCTTCTTTTTAAATTTTGATATAACTTTTTAATACTCATTATATGCATTCAGTACAAATTTTAACATTCTTGTTCCCATTCTACACATTTTAATGAGACATTACATGTAAATTAAAACATTTAGTAACCTTACAACTATTCACACTATACTTTGAAAAGAGATAAACTATGATTAAAGTTTCTTTAAGAGTTAGAATAATTCCATTTGCAACTACCAAAATTTAGACAAAAAGCATCTTAAAAAAACTCAATCTTTTTCAATGCAATAATTTTTCATTTCTGACTGATCAGTTTTCATAATTAATAAATGTAAGTAAGGATACAATTAAATATGAAAAAGCTATTGGTCTCAAAAACGTTTCTTTCAAAAGAAACAAGGTTTTATTTATGATTTGAGAAACCTGTGGTAATACTTAAATGACTATCAGTAAATCTATTTCATATTTGAAAAAAAAAATTATAAGTTAGGACATTTTGAGTATCAAAGCTGCCATTTATATTTAACATAATTCCATTATTCTCATATTTTTGAAAACAAATGTATCTATGGGGTCACAACTGTGAGAGGTCCCATATCCCAAGGAAAATCAAAATTATTAATTTTTTGCAAAAGCAAACTGTCATCTAAACATATAAATTCATATTAATATGCACTTTCATTTAATTATTAATAACATCACTTTCAATACCTTTTCCTTTTAGAACTCAAATTAATTACATAATAAAACAAAAATTTCATGTAAATAATAACTAACATGTAATCATCATGTTTAATTAAAATGAAAGAAAATACTCACTTTTCACAGTGTCTACCAGTATAACCAGATTGACAGTTTATACAGATATAATCTAAAGCATCTGGGACACATGTGTCACTGAAACTGATATGCATAACAAAACATTAATATAATGGCCATTTTATTACAATAGGTCTTCATTATTAATATGCATTAAAAATAACTATAGCAATAAAACCAAATAATTGCAATATGCAATTATTTGGTTTTATATAAATTAGCAATAGTACCAAAGTTGTTTTTTTTTTTTTCCCTCAAAATTTCAGTTGTCTATATTCTTATATTTCTGCACATTATTTTGGAAAACTTATTGGGCCACCCAAAAAGTTCTATGCTTCTTTAAATTGAAGTGCATTTTCATCTAATTCTTTTGTTATTGCTGATACAGAGTGACTTTGAGATGATGTGAGATGAGTGATGTTTAAGAACAACCCTTTTCTACTCATATTGCACGATTTTAGCACATGTCATGATTTTTGTTTCAATGTGGTATTAAGAATGGAGAACCTAGGAGTTCATTTTTTCTCATATTATTCTCTTTTATTTTAAAAAATCTGATGTGGACATTACATGACTTCATTACACAACCTATTAAATTATACACATTTTTTGCCACACTTCATTTAAACTTATTTCCTTTAATTTCATTTAGAGATATGTTTCTTATTCAGTTCAGTTCTCATTCTGCAGCAAGGCAAAATATGTAAAAACTCAAAACTTCTGCATTAAAAATTGTAAAATACAAAAAAATCTTAAAACACTGAATACAATTAAAAATCAATTTTTGCAATTACAATTAGAATTTGTATGCCAAAACAAACAATTCGGCCGATGGGCAGAAAAGCAAAATTCCCAGTGCCCTGAAATTTAAAGTTAACTTTCGGCCGAACTGGCAGAGAGATTCTGAAGTCAGTCCACCAACTAACTTAATTCTACTACTAAGAATTTCGTATTGAAACTATGAACAAATTCTACAAGTATAGCATATAGATAAATAAAGGCAAATAAACATTAACCAGAACATAAGAACAACATAATTCAATCACTTTTAAAATTAAAAATGCAAAATTTACCAACATGTAAAAATAAAAAACAGAGCTCACTGAACCTGCTAAGGTGGTGATATATATATGTGATGATTTATTCTGTTATATATAACTTGATATTAGATGACAACGTGATTGGTGAAGGCATAAATTCACTTTCTAATCATGGCCTGCATAAACAGACTACTGAAGGAAAAAACTGGAAGACTACTGAAATAGAAAACTGCTGCATAGAGAGACTACTGGAAATTGCAAATGGATGAAATTTTGGAAGAAGCATGACCAGCTTGATGGTTAAACATCATTTATTTTTGGATGACAAATTTCTTAGCATATATCTTCTCAACTGGTAGAATACTAGGGGTGCATGACCCACAATTTTAGACATGCAATTACATAAGAGCGAACAGTTAGCAAAGGTTAAGCACCACACTGCTAGCAGGAAGGTGAAGTGAAGAAAGAGGATGTGCAGTCAGGTATGGTACTACTTATAAAGTCTTTGTTTTAAACCTGAACAGCAACTGAGCAGAAGATTTTCCATTGTGGTTACAGCAGGAAAAGAGTGATGTAACATGATGCGATATGCAGCCTTGAAGAGGGGATGTGTGCAATTAAAATTAAGAATTTAAAAGATCATTCCAATTAAGTTTAATTTGATAATAAATTTTCTTCATATTTTTATGTCTTACATACACATAGTAAGATATACCTACTCCCTTACACTGGTATGGCCAATTGATGTAAAAAAGGAAGATACATAATTAAATATCATAGCAGTCCCTTACACAAAATTTTAATAATTCTATAGCTAATCATTTTTGAGTTGTGCAAAATACATATGTCTGCACGCACATACAGACATCATGAAAAAATCCCTTCTGAATCCATTTTAAATACATTTTACAACCTGTTTTGGAAAAAAACAAACAAAAAATTATCCCTTATTCTGTTCATCATACAGATGTCATGCAAAAACGTCATCCAGATGAATTCTAGAATGGTCAAAATGGATACTTAATCTTAAATAATGATACCCGAAATTTTTCCTGATTTACTTCACACAAGGAAGTAAAAAGGGGGCAAAAAGCTAGTTAGACTGCATTTTAAAATTTTTTCCCATATATGGAATAAGTGTTGTTTCTGATGGCACAGTTTGAAGGTGTTTGAGAAATTTAAGCATGGAAGTTTCAGCCTCGAACAAGATAAAAAACTTTCAGAGGATGGTCGCCATCCTCTGTAAACAAGGACCTATTAAAAGGAGTGATCGCTGAAAATCCAAGTTACACAGCTCAAGAACTATCAGACTAAATATCCCAAAAAGGATCATTACATGATCATTAGAAGAAGATTAGATATGTAAATTGCTGCAATGTATGGGTACTCCTCACTTTAACAAAACAGAATATGCTTTTGGCACTTCATTCTTTGTTGAAAAGAAATAACGAAGCCCCTGTTTTGAAATGGCTCATTATTGGAGATGAGAAGTGGTTACTATACAATAATACTCAAAGAAAAAGATTAATGGCTAAGTCAGAAGATCCTCATATAGAGGGGAGATGCTTCTCAGAAAAGTAATCCTGTGTGTGTAGCACGTCTATAAAGGAATTGTATAGTATCATGTAATTGTATAGGAATGTATAGAATGTATTGTATTGTAGAATGTATTGTAATGTAATTGTATAGGAATTGTATAGATTTGGTAACTGCAAAAATACTATTCTCAAATGGCAGCTTTAAAAGCAGAAATCTGAGCAGAACTGACTAACTGCCAGGATGTTTCCTTCCATCACGATCAAGTTCACCCCTACAGTTTGATGAATGTCAGACAAAAACTTATTGAGTACAGCTGAGATATTTTGTGTCACTCTCCATGTTTGCTAGACACCTTGCTCTGTTAGATTTTCAACTCTTCATGTCACTTCAAATTTCTCTGAGTGGCCTGAAATTAACTTCTTTGGAGACTGTCAAACAGCATATTAATAATGGCTTTACGAATAAACCTAATGAATTTTTTTAAAATAGTTTTTCAGCTGCCTGAGGGTTGGCAAAAACTGATAGACTAAAATGGTGCTTATGTGATTCAATGAAAGAGCTTTATATTTTCGTATTACTTTATCCATATTTAACATTAAAAAAAAAACACAAGCTTTTCGAATGACCTAATACTTTGCCTTCCCCAAAATACAGAAAAAAAATTATATAAAACTTAAGTTACGTCTTATATAAAACAACTATTGCCTTACTAATAATTAGGTAAGATAAATATTTAAATATAAATAAAATTCAAAAGAAAAAGCCAAAGAAAGTTTATATTTACTTACCTGTTTGTGGGATGAGGACAAGCACAAGGTCTGCAAGGGCCCCTTGTTGGGTCACCATAATATCCTTTAATACATTGATCACAGTGGTCTCCCATTGTATTACCTCCACAATTCTAAAATGAAATTCAACTCAGGCAAAAAAAAACTGCAAATTTTATCATTGAGAAAAACAAAAATGAAAATACAGTCAAACCCATTTGTAACAAAATCAGAAATGCTGAAGTAAAAATGAATTATATCGCTAAGTTCATTATAAAAAATACAGCTTATCAAGGGAAACAAATTAATCGAAATACAGAATTATTAGGCAGTCAGCAAACATTTTCTATTCACTGACTACCTAATTATCAAATTTATCTGGTTTTTCACTTTCACATCAGCTTGCTAAAAGATAAATACTTTTATAATTCATTTTCTTTCTAAAAGATAAATATTTTTATGTCCCATTTTGAGAATACAAACAAGTAGAGGTTAAAAACCCTTAACATTATCAAGACTTAAAAATTCCTCCACAGGCGATGCTGCATGACCTCTCAAACTTTCAAACTCAGCTTGTTAGAGAAAGATATCAAACTAAATAAACTTTTGAAATGAACTTGTTCAAGAAAGGATAATCAAATATATCATCCATTCAGAGCACAAATATTCTGTATGTTTTGTAACAACATGCAAACATACCTCTTCTGATAATCAAAACAAAATCTTCTTCTCGTAAGAAACAATTTTCTCTTCTTCCTGTTTTCCTCATAATTATTCCTCTCCTAACCTAACCAAATCTCCCTTTTACAAAGAGAAGTAGGTTGTTTTGATGATGAGAAGAAGAATTATGGGGGGGGGGAATTATTGGTTGAATCTATGAAGAGTTGTACAATGTTCTCTATCAGTTGAATTTAGAGGAACAAAAAATGAGGCAGAAAAGTCTGTTTTTTGAAATACATTTAATATTGCTCTTAATGCAAAAAATCCTGATATTTTAATTTGTTAAAGTTCTAAATTCATTGTAACTGAATTTGTTAGAAATGGATTTGGTCATACAATGTTAAAAATACTGCATTTGCAGTACTTCCTTCCTCCCTTGTTGAGAAAAAATATATTAAAAACAATTGTTGTTTTTCAATCAAGATTAATTTATTTTTTATTTTAACAAAATGCTATACAGCAGATGTTTTGGGGAGAAAGATTACAACTTTTGCAAACACAAAATGTTTTATAACAATAAATGAGAACTTTAGTTTTATGACCAAGTTACAGAGTCTCTGAGCAGGAAATTCAAAGAATGAGAAATGAGAAATAAATGATCCATACAGTCTCCAATCCATATTTGAATTCTTTCACTTTATATTATAATTTTATAAATGTGTGCATATAAATATACTTTTCAATTTGATAAAAGCAAAATTTAACCAGGAATTAGCATTATTTTAAGCAATAAAAATGATGTTAGGTACATTTGAAGGGAAAATATGCTCTCTCTCTCTCTTTCTACCTCAGCATGAAAAAAAGATTTAACCCTTAACAATAAAAGAGCATCTTAGTCAGTAAGAAATATTTAGTTCCAAGCAAATAAAATTTTATGATATTTCAATAACAATATTTTTGCAATAGAATACAACTCTAGCTTTGCTATATCATTCCAACTGAAACTAAAAATTTTTCAGGACTGACAGATGACCTGGAGGATTCTGTCTTTGAAGGCATCTAGAATGAGCCCATTGAACTAACTGATGACAGTTTTCTAAATGCCTATCATTTGCACTTTGCCTCCATCCCAAAGTACCTTCAATGCTGTGAAATTCCGAGAGCCTCAGGTCCAGATTTTAGGAGAGATGGTAGAGAATTTCTCATTGAAAATTTTGCAGTTAACTTTTATCTGAAACAAGAATAATTTGCCCAACATACCATGTGAGTATCATACTAGTTGAGATCTTTTCATGAAAATATTTATTCCAATGCTAAGCACTTTGCTTTTAATCATGTATTTCTTAGATGATCTTCATAAATTTTCTTGTTCATATACTAATTCCTCCAACGAAGGTGGAAATGTTATTCACTGATTATTATGAATAAAATTGCCAATGATAGGACTCAATTAGTTTCACTAAGAACTGATTGCTATGCTACTTCTTCATAGTCTTCTGTAAAGCAAAATTTCACGTACACAGAAATAAGTCTCTTACAAATTTTTACAGATTTATTTATTTTTAGCAGATAAAAACTTTATTACTGCTCTCGATTCCTTTCTGAAATTCACCATTTGAAACACTATTTTCTTTTAAATTTTTCAGCTGTCCAAAAATGAACACAGTTGCATTTTTGGCCTTTTCCTTGTAATAGCAGTATCACATGCTCCAAAGTGTTTAGATGTACTTTAGAAACATGAATAATGTAAATAACATGACATTCTGAGTTCCTGCATCACTAAATATGATAATTGTGCGATGAGGTATATTTACATCTTCGTTTCACAACCTTTTTTACAGCACCTTCTTGTAGTTATTTATATAAAAAAAAATGCAAAAACAATTTACTGCATAGAATGCAATATCTGCTATCTGTGTCAGTATGGTGTTGATTGTATGTGCATTTTACATCACTTTGGTTAACTTAAAAGCTCATTCTCAGAGCAGAATATTTACTAATATAACCACAGAAGCAAATTATCATTAAACGAAACAATACAAAATCTTACTATGCAAATTCCAGTTTCCTTATCACATAGATTTGTATGATTATTACAAGCACAAGGTTCAGCCCATCCAACTAAATCCACCACATCTTTACTATTCAGATAATTTGGCTTTCGTTTTCGATAATATCCTGGTGCAGGATCCTAATAAAATGAAAAAGGCTATGAATAAAAAGAAATTTTAATACAGATATAACATAGCAATAAAAAAGCATCATATATAAATTATAAGGATTAAAAAAAAATTTTTTTAACTTTTATGAAAATATTTTTAATATTAAACATTGAAAGAAACAAAAAAAAATTCAATATAATGTCAAAATTATAAGCTATGATTGCGATATTACATTTAACAACAAGCAGTTTATTTAATTATATTCATTGCATATACCTGACATGAAGTTCCAATGTACTGTCGAGGACATCGGCACATTTCTACACCTTCAGCTAATGAAGTATATGTTGATGATGCAATATCCATTGAGACATTATGCAATCTAAATTTTACAAAATGTGTGATGTAGCATAAATGCTTAATTAAAGTTAAATGCTTACATAAATACTAAAATTTCAAACTATTTTTACATTCAAAACAAAATTAATTTTACAAAAGGTAGTAGCAAAATTCCTTCAAACAAACATATTTCCAAATAAATCAGCATATTGTTCAGATATACTTAAATATTAATACACTAATTAAAACACACAAAATTTTCACTAGTTGATAAATAATATTTTACATGAAATTATCAACATTTTAGTCAAATTAATTATAAAATTCAGAGCAAAAATTTTAGTCATAATAAATCAAAGCTAGTTGCTTTGCCAATGTTAAGTTCTAAAATAAATAATTACTTTGAAAAAATTTAACACCTGATGCAAGTTTTCTTAACTTTCCTTAAGCTGATGAGAGTTATTAATATCAGCTTTCAACTATAAGCATTAAATATAATAAAATCTTATTGCCATTAAAGAAAAATACCTAGCATATTTCACGTCAGGACCATCTGTACCTCTGATAAGAATATACTGCAGATTTTGCAAAGCAACCATTAGAACACTTTTAGTTACAGGTAAAAGAGGATTATCAAACATTCTCCATTCATCCTGAAAAAGTAACTTTTATTAATACGCTGTACAGTTTAACAAAAGCGTCTTATCTACTTAAAAATATAACAAGTTAAAATATTAGAAATATAAAACAAAACATTTTATAAAATATTTACTAAAAATACCTATTTAGGGTAGAGTGAAAAAAAGAGAGAAAAAAAAGGCACATTTTTTAATGAAAACGATTACCAACCTTCAAATAAATCTATCTTATTTAAAATAATCACTAAAGGAGTCTATGCAATTTTTCCAACATTTCTAGAGACCGCCAAAATACTTTTTATAAGCACTGAAACTGTTCACAAAATATGTGTAACATTTGATTTAATATCTGGAATGTTTTCAAATCCTTTCATGGCCATTTTAAGCTTTGAAAAAGGAAAAATTCAGTTGGCTTGGGAAAAGTTGGGAGAATATAATAGGTAATTTATCACTACATCTCAATGCTTAACAAGATATTGTTACATGTACAATGCTGTATAGGGCCTAGCAATATTATGTGAAAGAAACCATAGCTCAGAATCAAAAGGTTCCTTCCTAACTCAACTTATTCTCTTCTTTAATCAAAAAAAGAACTTCCTACTAAAAATGCTGATTAATTGATTGATTTTAGGGATAAATTCATGGTGAAGAAGTCCTTCATAATCATAAAATGCAATCAGCATTGTCTTAGTTTTTGATTTCAACAGCCTTTTTTTGTAAGGAAGCCTTTTTTTGTAAGTGTTTTTTGTAAGGAAAAGCTGCCAATAATGTTATCATATTGTAATTTTCCAGGAATATAATTTTCTATTGATAGAAATGCAAGGAACTCCAGATATTGGTTCAGACATTAGTTTTACTGATTTAAACATGACTTAAATATAATGTTACTAATTTGAGTTTTTTTATTATAATAATCATTATTTTTTATTTTATTTTATTTTCACTGTAGCTACTGATACCAGAACTGTCAAATGATTGAGAGGTGAATTTCTATACTTAAGATAAATATCTTATAAAGAGTACATATGAATGTACATAGCGTAGTCGGAAACTAAGTACCATTTCATTCTAGCGCCGTCTCAGCGCTGTGGTAGGCGTCCTGCGCATGCGCACTAGTCTTTCTTATTCACTGACTTTCAATTGCTGCCATTTTGGTTGCTCTATGTTGTATTTTCAGTTTGCTGTGCACATTCAAAATGTTTAAGACAATTAGTTCTCCTGCTGACTGTGAGATTCGTGCCATGATTAAATTTTTGAACGCGAGGAATGTTAAACCGGCCGAAATTTATCGTCAAGTGACAGAAGTTTACGGTGAATACGCGATAAGTGATGGAATGGTGAGAAAGTGGGTAAGAATGTTTAATGCAGGTTGAAAACAAATGTCCGCGCCGAGGCTCGGAGTGGTCGGCCTTCTGTTGTCACCAATGATTTGGTAAGGAAAGTTGATGAAACAATTCATGAGAACAACTCTTTCAGAGGCATTTCCACAAATTTCACGTACTGTTTTGTTCGAAATTGTGTCTGACCGCTTGAATTATCGCAAACTGTGTTCCCGATGGGTTCCAAAAATGCTCACTGATGTTCACAAAACAAAGCGATTTGGTAGTGCCCTGACATTTCTCACACGGTACAGTGATGAGGGTGAAAACTTTTTAAACCAAATTGTGACAGGTGATGAAACTTGGGTGTGTCATTTCACACCAGAATTGAAACAACAATCGATGGAGTGGAGACACACTCATTCTCTGATAAAACAAAAGTCCAAAGTGACAATGTCATCAGAAAAAAACATGTGCACTGTCTTCTGGGATAGGAAAGGCGTTTTGCTTACTGAATTTCTTCCCAGAGGTGAAACCATTAATGCGGCATGATATTGTGAGATTTTAACAAAACTAAGGTGTGCCATTCAAAACAAACAAAGAGGAATGCTTAGTAAAGGAATTGTGTTGCTCCATCACAATGCTCGGCCCCATACTGCTGGTGTCACTCAATCGTTAATTCGACAGTTTCCTTGGGAGCAGTTCGATCACCCGCCGTACAGCCCGGACTTGGCGTCGTCCGACTATCACTTGTTCCTGCACATGAAGCGCAAGCTTGGTGGCAAGCGCTTTGGATCTGACGATGACGCGAAAAATGCTGTGGAGTCATGGTTATCAAAACTGGCGGGAAGTTTCTTTGACGATGGTATACAAAAACTGGCTATCCGCTATGACAAGTGTTTGATCATTGGCGGAAACTATGTTGAAAAATAGTTTAAGACATGTATTTTCATGTAAAAATAAAATTGGATTCGAAAAAATTGTTTTACTATTTTTTTTTCGAAACAGTACTTAGTTTCCGAATACACCTCGTAGAAAGCAACTTCTCTTATTATATTCTGCTTCTATGGAAAAGAGATGTTACTCTGGAAATGATCTCTTCAAGATTAATATCAAATCAGTGGCTGCTTTTTGAACCATAATGTTTCAACTTATTGTTTGCATTAAGGTGTGCTGCAAATTTTTGCAATTTTCTGGCAGTGAGGTGTTCAAATCATTTTTTCAATGAAGAAACTGTTCAATCCCAAAGAAGATTGTAAAAATATTCTTAAACTGGTAAAATTATAAGGATAAAAATGAGACAATCCTATCTTTAAATAATTTCAGCATTCATTTTTAAAGATTCATTTATCATACCCTGTGCTTCACATCAGACATTGGTTTTGTAAGCATACACAATGGCACAGTACTCCATGATTAAATGACACATTTTAACCCTGCCACTTCAGAAAAGCATTTAGACAGTACTCTTGATAATTAAATACCTTAGGCAATTATTTATGCCACCTATACCTAGAATTAGGCCTATTCGTATAAAAAAATCAGCTAAAATAATTAAATGGGCAAAACTATTTTTTTAAATTAATATTGGTTACATCAGCATTTTTTGGCAAATTTATATTAAACAGATACTAATATTAGAAATTTGTACCCTGAAACATGAATGAACTAACCTCATGCAGTCTCACTCTATAATTTGAATGAGGATTCGCTACTCCATGGCTGTGAACTAACACAATTCTTTGATTTCCTTGCAGGATGATGAGAGGATACCTCTGTAAAAGTTTATCAGGAAAGTGAGAGCTCCCACGGCTTTCTACATTGAAGCTTAAAAAGCCATTATAAGACAATACCTAAAAATAGGAATGAAAAAATTATTCATAAAGCCATTCAGAAAAATCATAAAATGATTAGCAAATCTATCTGACTGCAAATTAGTTTTTTAATACTTTTTCTCGTGGTTCAAAAAATGCACCTTGGCTTAAAACCAGTATCAACAATGTGATTAGTATGATTCTTTTGTTAATTATTGGGCTTTATTTTCAAATTTCTTAGAGTCAGCTTTTAACCAAATATATTATGATTGCATCTCAAATAATTCCTCCAGATGTCATTTCCTTCTTTCAGAAGCAAACAGATACATTTGCTATTAGGAAATGCTTCATTTCTGTATAAATTGATAAACACATTTTAACTCAGCTGTTTGTCTTAAGTGCCTGTTCTTCACACCTTTCTATCAAAATGCATAAAAAGTAAAAGGCACTCTCATGAAAAGACAAAACTAAAAATTTCAAAGAAAGAATGCAAAATTGTAAGAAACACTGGATATTCTTGTGTCAGTGCTGAATACAAACAATTCGGAAAACAGAAAAATGAAAGAAAGGGCACTACTTTCAGAAAAACTGTTCAAAGAAGTTGTATACTCAAAGAATAAATTTCCTGAGTTTCAGTATATGTTTTGCTCAAGTTTTTACTCAAATACTCTGTTGCCAATGAAAGAGGCAAACAAAATGACATTACTGTGAAAGATAATAATTTTTTAATTGGGCAGTTACAAAAATTTAAATTATACTATGGAATTTCATATCATGTCATAAGCAGAGAATCCAAAGATGTCCCAGCTGAAGCTGTTGAAGATTATTTCAAGAATTTGTTCAAAAAAATGGATGGCTATGAGCAGAAAAAAATTTTTTACATTTATGAAATAGTCATCTTTTACCTCATGCTTATAATAAACCCTTATAATAAAGTGAGCAACACGATGAATTCATGAAAAGTAAATTCTATCATTATGTCCAAATAGTGACAGAACAGGAAGAAAATGACAACTGCAGTCACAAAAAAAATCACAAAAAAATAAGATGTTTTGAAATTTTTAAATTTTGAAATGCCTTTTTTATGGAATGCTTAAGAAAATGCACAATGTAATAACAGAAAACTTTAAAATTTTTCTTTTCTGTGTTAAATGTTACATAATTTGAAATGCTTCAACATTTTTTAAATGCATATAATATTTTTTATTATTATATAAGTATTATAATCACAAAGTTAAATTCACATAGTATCAATAGTAATAGCCTTTATTTTAATTACTATGGTTAAAATACTTGTATATGATCTTAAACTAAAATTTTGATTGCACATCTTTCTCATTTATATGCTTTGTTTTGACTGGTTACTTGAAATATGTGTAAACAGTGCTTTATTATATTTCTATGATGAACAAATATATCTCAAATACAAAATAATATAGAATTATAGTGATTCAAATACATTGAAATATGTTTAACGAGAAAACTCTTAAGACGAAATATCGGTTAGCATGAAATAGTACAATGGTCTCACCAAGCTAATATGTATTTTCATGCATTTTTTTTTCCTCTTAACACGAAATGAAAATCGCTTAACACAAAAAGATTTACCTTCTGGGAATAAACAAAATACGGAAAACACCAGCCTCACAGGTGAGAGGGGTATGAAATGAAAGAAAGGTGGTTTCACATGATTCATAGAAAGAAGGCTAACTTGGCTTTGAAATACCCTCGAAATAGACTGTGACAAAAGCCAATTTTATTTGTCTAAGCTACTTTCACCCTCCACCCCTACATACATCACACAAAAACATCTCATCTCTCATCAGTTGGCTTTGGAATTTGGTGTTGCGTACATCACAATGTGAGTAAAAATCAGCGAGTCTGGTCCCCCCCTCCCATTTTAGAAGAATCCTTTTATGAGTGCAACGGCAAAGAGCTCAGGGGGAAAGCAAACTGCTATTTCACTTAAAATGAAGATGGAGCTTCTTAAGGCTGTTGATCAGAAACAGAAGACGAAAACGGAAATCTGTAAAGGTTTTGACATTATCTACATTATCAGCAATAATTAAAAAAGAGAGCAAATTACAGAAATGTTTGAATGGAGTAAGTTTGAGCCAGAGAAAAAATGGATGAGAATGGACAAGCATGAGGATTTAGAGACAGCTTTACTTGCTTGGTTCAAACAAGCGAGATTTCAGAATGTTCCCACATCAGGACCTTTAATGCTATAAAGAAGCAATGAACTTGCTAAACAAATGGGTATTACATTTTCTGCAAATCCAGGGTGATTGGAACATTTCAAGAAAAGAAATGGCATAATACTAAAAATGTTTGCAGTGAAATGTTTACCCACCATGACAGCAAATTGGTTTCAGTCTATGTTGCCTTCAATACTTGAAGAATATGAAGTGAAAGACGTCTTCGATAAAAGATGTTGAAGTAAATGGAGATTCTTTAATCAATTTATTAGATGCTCTTCACATCTTGCACTCTGCATGGAATTCAGTGACTCCAAAGATGATTGAAAATTGTTTTCGTCATGCAGAATTCTCAAAAGTATCAGATTCTTTGGCACAAAAAAAAAAAAAAAAAAAAAAAAAAAAAAAAAAAGAGGCTATTGAAACTGAGTCGATATTAAATGTTTGAGAAAGTTTCTGTATTATTGGACTGTCCTACTGTACCATTGGAAGAATTCATTACAGTAGATGAGGATAATGTTTGTACAGCTCCAATTATGGCAGACAAAGACATTTTGGAGTTTGTTCAAAGCTCAAAAAATATCATTGATGCAGATTCTGATGACGAAAATGAAATGAATAGTGCAGGTCCTGTTCCCACGTCATCCGAAAGGAGGAACATTATGAAAAGTATGTGCAGTTATTTTAGATGCACATTCCAATGATGAAATGAATAACAAAACGGACGGCATTGAACAATTTGTTGACATTTTGATGTTAAAAAAGACAATGCAAAGAAAAATAGATTATTTGCCAAAAACTCAATAAATATTTTGTTTTAAAAACACTTGAAAATTTTGTATTAAATTTCATCAAGTTCTTGTGGATGTTTTTGTTTCATTGAATTTTTATTAAATACATACATAACTATGTAAAAAAGAATTACTCCAATCTACTTAATTTTGTTGAATATATATATATATTTGCAATATCCTTTAACATGAAAAAATATTTCAGTTCCCTCAGTTTCATGTTAAACGATTTTCACTGTATCTTTTAAAGCAACATGAATAATGCAATTCTTTTTGTGAAATCTAAATTAGCATTAAGAGTGAGATAAACAGTAAGAAATTTAAGTAACTGGAATTACAAATTGCCAATAAAATCTTCAGATTATAACCAATTTCTATTATTCTACAGATGAAAAAGAATAGGAAAATAAAATTTAAGAATCAATAGTTACATTTAAAATTAATATTCTAAAAATTAGTTAAAAAATTATATCCTTCCTCCTTTTCATTGCATAAGTTACATTTCCACAGTCTTCAATCTTTTTTTTAATACATAAGGAGAATTTTCTTAAGAATAAGGTTATAAAAAATGCCAAAACATCTAATTGTACATTTTAATGTTTCTGAATGCAAAGAAAATTTGTTTACCATTTCATGTGTTCTTGATTTTGTTAATGTACTCATTCAATACAGGTCTTTACAACTCATGAATAGGAACATATGAACACATTTTTCCTCTTTTGCTTGTTAAATCTTACTTGACATATTTCATTAATCAGTTTTAGGTAAGATTTACAATTTGCTTTCAGTTAATCCTCAAGCAAAGGGGAGGATTTATAGATGTTTAAAAAGATAATAATTTTTTTAACTAGCAATTTTTTTATTAATTTCTTTCTTAGAATTCGCTAAAGATTCGTAAAAAATGCAACAATAAAAAACATTCAAAACTGAGAAACATACAAAAACTGTACAAGTTTGTTTTGAAAATCACAACATAAAAATTTCAGTTAAGTGTACTTTTATGTAATCATTACATTATATGATTCCTGACTGCATATTTTGGAGAAAAAAATACAGTGCATAATCTCTGAATGTTCTGAAAGATTAGTATGTATATTACTCAAATTTGTATCTTTAATACCATGTTTTAATAGTTCATTATTTCATAACAAAACTTTCCAAGCAGTAATTAAACTAGAATGGTAGAAAACCATAGCTGCATTAATAGAGTGCTTAAAAGAAATAAGTCTTATCAAAACATTATTTACATATATCCTAGTATAGAAAATTTTTTTCAAAATTTAGTCTGATGAGCAAACAGCAAATTGAGGAATGAGTTAGGACAGTGGGTCTTAGCCTTTCTTTGTCTTATTCTTATTTTCCCTCCATACATCAGACTGTCACTCATATAGTTGATTTTTAATTTACACATGGTATTCCAAACAGTATGTGAAACTGAAAATATTTAATATTAATATCATATAAATGTATAATACATTATATTTAACAAATAATATTCTTTATGCATTTATTATTATAAAATTATTATTATATTTAATAAAGATAAATTATGAAAATGTTGTTTTTGCTGTTTTGAGCTTAACTTTCAGGCCATATGTAATTTCAATTGTGTCAGTCGAGTGCGTTTTGAGTTTACCAATCACAGTTAGACAACCTCTTTTAAGCCACATGGGTGGGGAGAATCACTCAGCTGAGAAACTTTAAGTCAGGACTTTTCCACTTAGTGTTTTGCATTAAAAAAAAAGTCAAAACATTTGTTTTTATACAAAACAGTACATGGAAATAGCTACTCAATCAACGGAATGATCAAATTATTATTTCTTAAATGGAAGAATTGCAATACATACTTTTCACAAAAAACAATTTTAAAAAAATAAATTTTTTTTCAAAATGTCATTTTTCATTTATTAAAATAAAAAATAATTTAAAAAAATTATCTTTATAATAATAATTTTGAAAAATCTGTATTTTTATACACCTTGCCAGCAACTAAGTTAATTTAATAGTTCTTGTTTTGCAGTTTGAATAAGTATATGTGAACAAACCAATAATTACTCTACAAATCTATAGTATAAAATAAAGACCAAGAATGGAAAAAGATTTTTCAGGAGACAATTATGGAACAAATGTCCCTTTGTTAATCTCCTTCAATATTTGGTGTATGTAGTAATTCTAAGCATTCCTTAGTTATCAAAAGATGCTATGATTTTTTTTAATTGTTAAATTTTATCAATAATACAATGTGTTAATTCAAATTTAATTTACACACACATACACACATAATTAATTTACATACATATTAATTTGCATAGATAAGTTAAAAAAGTAATTAAACTCTGAAATGCAGTTTAAGAAGATTCAACCTTTATCCAGCCATTTAATGATTTACTTCATTTTTCTAATGATCCCCTGACAATTTTAGTAGTTTCTTTTTATAAAAAGGAATATAATAAAATAATTTATATTTAGTAACTGGTAAAAAATGCTACATTATTGACCAAAATTATATTTTGGAATAAAAAATAACTATAATGATTTTTTTAATAAAATCACACAAATGCACATAAGATCAGTTTGATGGAAAACATTTACTAACTTTATCACCAAGTTGATCTTTTGGTAAACTCCAATACAAAGGTTTGTCCAATACATATGGCACAGTAATTCTTTTCACAGAAATTTCTTCTGGAAAAACTTGAAAACCCAGCACAGATGGAATATCAAGTACTCCAACTTCCATAAAAATATCACGAGAAGGAAATGATATCTAAAAATAAAATATAAATAAAATTATTTATACAACAAGACATTTTCTGAACAGAAATTCTTTGATTGGCCAGAAACAGAAATGTTGATCAATGAAAATGTTATAATGTATAAAGCACTATGTTTAAAATAGTCTAACCAACAGTGTTTTTTCATTCTACTAAAAATCTAAGTCTTATATTTGACACCTTCATGGAGCTATCAAATATTACAGTTAATCATTAGAAATTGCATTTTTATCATATAGTTAATAACTGTTTTTTAATCTATAATATTAATTAATGATTGCATAATACATTTAATGATTTTCCCTAAGTCTATAACATTTGACAGCTTCATGGAACTATCAAGGGCTATTTGCTTGATGAAAGGTATGCCTTCGTGAAAGACTCTCTAAGGGTACACACTGCATTTCAAATGAGTAAATAATGAAAAAATGCACACAGACAAACCATTCATCGGCCTATGGTATTAATGCATGCAGCTTTAGGTGTATTTAAAATTTTTGATTGTAAGGCTCTATGAACCTTTCGTTTTCTTGCAGTATTAAATTCTACAAAGGTGCAAAGCAAATTGAATTGCACAAAAAGGGTACTAGCTTCAACCCATTGGACTGATTTATCATTCTATGTCTTTGATCAGTTTGAATTTTATGTAAATATAAAGTAATGAGTTGAAAATTCCATAAAATGTATAATAATGACTTTTTATTCCTTTTTAGTTTTTAAACCTTTAATAATTAATTCAGTTTTTGATTTGATTTGGCTAAATCAGTGATCAGCAAACTCATTAGTCAACAGAACCAATTATCAACAGTTCAACGATTAAAATCTCATTTTTGAGCCATATTTTTTTTAACTTAATTTAAAGGTAGGTATATTGTTATTCACTTAATTAGGGTACTCTTAAGCTGGCTTTTACTAAAAGCGTCTTCAGTGTTATCAACGTATGTTCTCTAAGGTCTATTCTCTTCTTGTTCTCCCATCTACACTTACCTTGTATACTCATTTCGTGTATCTTCTTTCTTTCATCCTAATATTTGCCCAAACCAACTTAACACACCTTTCTCAATTCTCACAGACATCACTACATCTTTTTTCACTCCACGAAACTCCTTAAAATTAACTTAATACTTCAATTTTTTAGTCTTAGTTAAGCTATATAGATATGTCAAATAAGACTTAATGTTACATTAAACAACAGTACTATTTATTGATAAAAATAAAACTGTAAGGTACCCAAAAACCTAAATCATGATAATGACGAACAAACAGTAATATGAAAAATGCCCTTGCATCTCCTTGGAAAGTTTCTGTAACTCAAGTTTGTATGTTGTTTTTAATTTTAAGCATGATTCCAAATTCTCATCAATAAGATGACTTCTCAATTTAGTATTCATAAGGTTCATGCTTGAAAATGATTATTTGCATGAATATGTAGACCCGAATAAGAAAAGAACAGCAAACGCTAGCTTTTTTAGCTGATTACGTGAGTCAGGAATATTAGTCCGTGTGTTAAAAATCAACATATCTTCCTTCAACAGGTCTTTCAAAGCAGACCACTTATAGTGAGAACTAAGCTCACAGTTGTTTTTCTCAAGTGTTTCTATATCAGCACTAAGACGTTCAAACTTCGAGTTCCATAATTCTTTGTTTCTTAAATCCAGCAACTGGATTTCAAATTTACCAGAGTCAGTATTAAAAGAGAGTAAAATTTTATTCTGCTACAGTAGTATTAAGAGGTTTCCCCCCCCTCCAAACAAAGGCAATAATTAATTTGTTGTTTCTGAATTCCTGAAACTTGCTGAAATAAACTTCACACATATTTAAAATCATTGTTTTGAAATAGCAGATGTCATTATCAGAATTATTTTCTTGACGATGTTTCAACAGGCTTGCAAAGTGAAACCAAGTGTCTCTTTCAAAATTTTGAGCAAAAAGAGATAATTTGTTTTCAAATGAAATAACTTCTTCTAACATAAAAAAAATTATGTTTCCTTTTCCCTGTAGTTTTTGATTACATGGATTTAGACGAGATGTAAGGTATGCCATGAAATAAAATCTTTGGATTCACTATTCGTTCATTAGTTCTGGATACTAAACACCCTTTTCAAGGAAAAATGCTTTAATTCCTGTTAATAAGGAAGCGAAACATTTCAAAACATTTCCTCTTGTTAACCAACGTACTTTATTAAGCAGCAAAAGATCTGCATACTCACTCTTCCTTTCAACTATAAATTGCCGATTATTAAGAGCTTTAGCTATAATGGATGATAATCTTAATTAATAATTCCATTATTTTGTAAATTTCTTCTGAAAATGTCTGTGCACAAAGTGCTTGTTGATGAATGATACAATGGTAAATAAATATCTCATGATTGATAAATGGGCCATTATATTGAAATCAGTACAATGGCCCCTTTATCAATACATCAGTAAAAATCTTACTATAATCATTACAATGACAATTGTAACTTGATACAACAACATAACGTAAAAATGAAATTTTTAGTCAAAATATCTGAGTTTTTAGTTTTCAGATATTTCCAATCTGAAGTTTCTTCATATTATATGCAACCCGAACATCTTCTATGTATTTTGTTTTGCCTAAATTCAGTTGCTATGAACATTTTTGTTTCAGACCCTGTAAAAAAAATTTTTTTTTTTGTTATCTCTTGTACCTGATTTATTCTTTTGATTTATTTAACTGTACATAATTTTCATTTGCTATTTGCTTCTTAATCTATAATTCGACAATATAAAATTGTATTAGGACAAGAGAAAATCTTACTTCTTACAAGTTTACAATCCTGCTTAAGATTTTTTTAATTAATGTAATAACTGAAAACATAGCACAAATATTTCTCAGTATAAATTTATTTTTAGGAATCAAGCAATTATTAAAAAAATCATATTAAAATTGGCAAATATTTTAACACAATACTGTACAACAACAAAGATTAAGCAATGATATAATAAATATGAGAATGAAAACTGCAAGGAATAGAAGAAAAAAAAATTTAGAATTAAGAGCATCAGTTAAAAGAAACATAATATAATATATATAATTTAAAAGCATCATAATAATTTTTAATACATACCTTAGACCAATACATGGATGCTTGGTTGCAGACTCGAGTTTTAGCAAAGCAGAAACATTCATAACAGCCTTTGGTAACTTCAGCACTAAGACCAAATGCTCCTTCAACACAAGAGTCACATTTGTTTCCTTTCACTAATTCCTATAGGAAAAGAAGTATAACATTAAAAGCTCCTTAATTAATTATCATAAAATGCTTATGGTTTATTTTAAAATCATCCAGAAAAACTGGTTTTTATTCCCTGATTAAGGGTAGACTTCTAATAATAAATGCATTCTTTTAGACTACTGTTAACTGATCAATATTTCTTCTAGATCCTATTAATTCAATAAAGTCAATCTCCTCCTGAAGAATTTTCTACTGTATACTTATTCATATTTACCAATACACAGAGAAAACTTGGAAAATACCATGCAACTTAAATTTTGGGCCCCTGGAATTGAAGACAAGATGGTGACTTTCACCACTCCAGCACTGGTAAGCCTTAGTAAGTACATTTTATTGTGTCATCATGCCAGTAATTATAAAGTAGGAAGCATGAACTTTTATTGCAGACACAATAATAATTCCTCAGTTTTCAGTTCCTATTACTGCTACTGATTAAAAATTTAGATTACTAAAAAATGCAGTATTACAAACCAAATGATTTTTTATGTTAATTTATTATAATTATGGGATTTAGTTATTTTCTCTCAGAATTATTTATTATAATTATGGGAGAAAATGACTAAATCCCATAATTGCAATAAATTAACATTAAAAAAAATCATTTGGTTTGTAAGGGTTTATTATGATTATGGGAGAAAATGACTAGAGTTTTCAATATATAAAATATTAGAAACTAATTACAGTTACACAGTCCAGTCACATTAATGTGACCACCACGTACTTTCCATGTCAGAGTTAAATAACCAATCACAGAAGGCAGGTGGCAGCACAGTGCAGTTGAGCGTATATAAAGGGTGTGTGAGGGCTTCGGAAAACATTTCAATCGTTGGCGTAATGCAGAAACGAAGCGATTTATCCGACTTCCAAAAGGGCATGATCATTGGCTTTCGGGCCAAGGGTGGAAGCATTTCCGAAACGGCTGAGTTTGTGAACTGTTCGCGTGCCGCCGTGGTAAAAGTGTACCATGCATGGCAAAATGGGACTGTCCAAAATCAGCGACGTGGCAAATGTGGTGCACCACGGGCCATAGATGACAGAGGCGAACGACGGTTGCGGAGATGCGTTCGGGCAGATAGACGGGCTACCGTTGAGCAACTGACCACCAAAATGAACCAAGGGGCTACCAAAAGTGTCTCCCAAAGTACTATTCAGCGAACATTGCTGCGTCTGGGCCTCCGAAGCAGACGCCTGGTTCGTGCACCTATGCTGACTGCTGTTCATCGACGGCGAAGGCTAGAATTTGCACGCCAGTACAGCAGCTGGACGTCCACTGAGTGGCGACAGGTTGCGTTTTCGGATGAATCGCGTTTTATGCTCCATCGGACAGATGGACGTTGGCGTATAAGGCGTGAAACCTCTGAAAGGAACCACCCTGCAACCATTGCCGGAACGGTCCAAGCTGGAGGCGGGAGCATTATGGTCTGGGGAATGTTTTCCTGGCATTCTCTAGGTTCACTGATCATTGTGGAAGGCACAATGGATCAATACAAGTACGCATCTGTCCTTGCGGACCATGTTCACCCCTACATGCGCATTGTTTTTCCTCAGGATGATGGCATCTTCCAGCAGGACAATGCGAGGTGCCATACAGCTGCCAGTGTACGTGCGTGGTTCGAAGAGCACCAGGATGAGTTTACCGTCCTCCCCTGGCCAGCAAACTCACCTGACTTAAACCCAATCGAGCATCTGTGGGACCATCTCGATCGAGTTGTTCGCGCCATGGATTCTCAACCGCGTAATCTAGCGCAGCTGGCCACGGCATTAGAGTCGGCATGGCTCAACATCCCAGAGAACACCTTCAGGGACCTATGTGACTCTCTTCCTGCACGTCTCGCAGCAGTCCGCTCTGCGAAAGGTGGTTATTCTGGCTTTTGACAGATGGTCACATTAATGTGACTGGACTGTGTATTTGTTGTTTCATAACACAATATGTTCTTCAGCCCAGTTTTTTGAGATTATCACAGATTTTTTAGTTTAATGACAGTTGCTCATCAAGCCTTTTCTTTTCTTTTAATATTTCTCAAATACCTTATATTTCAATTTTGATCTTTCAGTAACATAGCTTTTATTTCTCCCAAAGAATGAAATTCTAGTAAATTGAGTTACATGAATTCATATTACATGAATAACCAATTCTAATTTGTTAATTTAAACACCTTACCTAAATCATGCTTTTATAACTTCAATTCAAAATATAGCATTCTTCAATATATCTTAATTTGCAGAATGATTAAAGATTTGTGTTCTCAGAGATAGCAAATAGTTTCGAGAAAATTTAAATCTAATCATTATAATAGGTCTAGTAAGAGTACCACATAACTGCCAGCCTTGTAATATGAAAAACTAGGCGGTTCTCACATGAAACTAGAAGAAAAACCAGGAGAACATATCACAAGGTTTCTGAACTGCCCAGCAATGCTATTTTCAAAAATTCGCTTATTAATACATGATTCAGGTTATTGAACTATTTATAACATGATTCTGATGTAAAATATATTATTATTTAAACAGATATTCTAAATTTTATGTTCTTCTGCTAATTCAAATTTGCAATTTTCTTATACATTTATGCTGAGAAAATCCTGAGCACTAAAGGAAAATTTTATTTATCAATGTAGCTTTAAATACAATAAAAATAAAATTAATGTAGATACTATTTTGTGTGGATAAACATAGTAAAACCAAATGAGATAATATCAATTGATTAAACATGTTGGTTGAATCTTCAAATAAAATCCTACAAATATCTACAATAGATCAAGATAATTCAGATCAAATAAAATTCAATAAGAAAAATTATGCTGAAAATCATCAGGGGTAAAAGAATAGAAATTTAAATTTCATTAATTTTTCAGTTATTGCTGGGAAACATTTTCCTTAGTAAAGGCTTAAAGTCAGGAGATTATGTGATCTACGAGGAGACCAGGAGATGTGATAAAAAACAGGAAATCTCCCATGAAATTTAGAACATTTGGCAGCTATGATATTAGATAACAACATTGACCAAATTCTATAATAACAAGGACAAACTTGCACCTTGGGGCCGCAAGCTGCACAGCATGTTGTGTTTGGCATTTGTACAAATGCATCCTGGAATAATACTATTATACATTTCAAGATTTTTGTAGTGATGATTCCAGAAAATATTTATTACAATGGCATTCCCAAAATGGACTGAACCATGAAAATACACACAATTTTGAAAATCTAGTAAACAATAAATTTTGCTAATCTAACAATGATGCACAGAAAAAGATCTCAAAGGCTGCATGCCAAGTGCCACCAGTGGCCATCACTCTTATAAAAGAATAATTTTAAATTAATACCAGCTTTATATTAGTTAGCATAATAATAAAACTAGTTTACTCAAATATATATATAACATTCAGCTGAAAAATTGCTGTGTTTTCATTTATTTATTTATTTGCTGTAGAATAAATTTAGTTTCAGTTATCTGTTTTCATATAATTTATGTTAATTTAGTTCTGTTTTGGAGTTAGTTAAACTGAAACTTAAGCTTTTACCAAAATTTAATATTTTTTGTTAAAATATATATTCCAAAAGAATATTTATAAATTTATTACAGATTAAATATTAATATACTCCTAATAACTGTCAAAAAGAAAATCAACTATCAAGTCTATATACAGATTTTTTTATACAATTCACACATGTTCTTGTTATAATACAACTTTTCTGTTTTCAAATGGGTATGATTTAAACATTTACTAGAGTTTGTAACGGATATTAATTTCTATTTAAGTTGACTATATGAGATTCATATTTTTGTCAAAATCTGTATTAATACAGTATTGCTATAAATAAAAATGTGTAGTTTTAATTGAAGGGATACAATACAGACTTTTCAATGCAAAACAAAGCATTTGGCAATAAAAGCATAAAAAATAAAAATTTTCATGTTAAATTATATTTTAACTGATATGAAAAATATAATTTACAAAAATACATTAATACTTTTGATAACTCATTAACCATTCCAAAGTTTTAAGCAGGTATTCACTTATACTGAAATATTTTGAAACCTTAAATTGCCTTTAAAACCTTTAATTGCCTTTAAAGCTTTAACTACCTTTGAAATCTTTAAATTGCCTTTGAATATCTGCAAAAGGTTATCAGTATTTGAGGTCATAATTAAATAATTATATAAAATAGTACCATTATACATGCTTCCTAAGACAGCCACTTATAAAAAATCAAAATTGGCTCAGCCGTTTTAACAGAAGCTTCAGTGTAACATAAAATCAGTTGAAATAAATTTCTCATAGTATACCAATGAAACCAGAGCCATGCTTAGATATCTTTTACCTGAGACAAAAAGGTAAATCTATGCCCTTATATACAACCTAAGGTGTCTCTCCACTTGTGAGGAAGGAGATAAAGGAAAAAAAAAAATCTGAAAGGTTTCAGATTTTAAATTACGTCCAAAGGGGCATTTATTTAACATTTTGTGTGTTACCTTTATTTGTTAAATACCATGTTCTTCGCACTTAAACCATAAAATTCAGTTCAACAGCAATATCGCAAAATAATTTTAAATTGTGCATATCTTTAGAAATTTCAGTACACGCTCTCACGCGCTGGAGATAAAAATGTTTTTCTGTACAACGTTGGTATTGCTGGCTTTGAAATGTTTGAATTTGTTAATGAAAAATTCGTTAAAGTTTTAAAGAATATTGTTACGAATTTCACATTTATTTGGCTATTTATTTAGAACTGTAATTAAAATTCCTTTTTATTTTCCTGTGCGACGCACGCAGACGATTTTTGAAGAGAAAGCTACGTCAAAAAAAAAAAATAAATAAATAAATAAATAACCAACAAAGAAACATAAGCACTAAATTGAAAAGTGATACACCGTTTCTTGTGAAACAACGCAAAACGCCCAAACGAAAGTAATAGTCCTTCGGGACTAAATCCCTTTGGACTAATAAATACACACACAATACAATTTAACATGTATAGTTTTATATTCATTAAAGGTGTCTGTTTAAAAGCATAATACGACAGTTCTTATAATAATATTTAATCACTGTTTCACATATTTAGAAAAATGACTCTCATAATGATTTACATGGTATGGCTCATAGTGAATGGCTTGGTTGCATATAATATTTGGACATTTCCCATGTGTGTGTGTATTGTGCTTTTGTGAAGGATATTCTAAAGGAAAACTAAACTTTTCCTTTAGCATATCCTTCACAAAAGCACTCCTCCTAAAGCAAATAGCATAGTGCCTATAATGTATTGAAACAATAAACCTGCCTTTAACATTCATGCAGCTTTTATCAGTCAATTCAATTTTTATTGCAAGAAAGGCTTACTTGAGTTTGAGCGAAACTTAGTATGTTATATATTTGCAACTAATTTTTATTTGTAGAAATAAGCTAGTTTGCCGCTCTTGCTCTGATTATTTTTGATGGTCTTCTTCTTCTTCTTCTTTTTTAATCCACAGCTTTATCACATTTGTTTATTTGTCTGCAAAGCTGCATTTCTCTTAAAATTTCTTGAACAAGAATAGTATCTTTTAGAAGTCATTTTTATATCAATTATTGTAAAGTTAATAGAACAAAACTACACTTTATAAAATTTGACTTTTATACCAATATCTGTTATATTAAATTAACCAGAACTATTCATCTTAAAAATTCAAAATTTTAAACCTCATTTTTATTTTTAAAATTAATTTAAATTTTATTTTTTAGCAATTAATTCTATTGTTCATTATATATAGCAAAGCAACTCAAAAAAACAAAAGTCATATCTTACTTTACATATATATATTCCAGCTTTTACAAAATATGAGGTAGGCTAATACACGAATTCACTTAGTTTGTCCAGTAATAAATGTAAATGATGTTAATTAATTTAATGTACACAGATGCCGTGCAAATTAATAATGGATATAACAGGATAAAACTTTAATAACATATCTTGTTCAATGACAAATTCTACACAAAAAATGACCCAAAACATTGTGATACCATATATTTCATTTTCAAACATCACTGTTTACACTCTTAGTACTATTCCAATAGGTGTTTACGCATTAGGTTTGGTACTAAAAATTGTACGCAGTTACATAACTAATCATTTTCAGTTAGTAGACTTAAAAAAGCTTGTTATGGTGAAGCAAAAACAGTAAAAGCTATACCTGAATTAAAAAGAGATTGTAAAGAATTACAAATGCCAGCAGTGGGCACTTTCTAAATAAGTTTAATATATGCAGCTCAATACTTATCAAAAACAAGCCTAAATTAATTATATCAAAGATTATTTCCAACTGTAAATTTAATGTTAGAAAACAGCATATACAACACTGTAAAAACTCAGAACTTTTGAAAATAAATTAATATTATTAATGTGCCTCTTAATTCATTTGGATTATTAACACAAAATTCTTTTGATACTTCTTGAAGTGTTCCAAATTTTAAAATTAATGATCATAATTTCTTTTCTAAAGAAAATTTTGAAATTTTTACAGCTGATTTGGTAACTCTTCTAGTTGTTCACCTAGCTAATTTGGTGCCACGTCTAGTTGCTTCATTTGCCTCAGGTGAACTTTTCAGGTGCCTTAGGTGAGCCAAGACAAGGGTGAGGCAAATGCCTGACTTGCTTCACTTTGTCCCAGCTCTGACTGGAACTAATAATTTTAAATATTAAATTTAAAATTACTCATATTATAATAATTTGCATAACTTAAAATTTTACTGATATATTTATGACAGAAAATTAACATAATAAAGTTCATTTAACATTTTCTATCTAGAATTTTAAAGCAATTTAGAAGCAGTTATTAATCTTAAGAGAAAATTTCAGAATTCATTAAATTAATTTTCTTTATGATTTATATTAATATGAAAAAAAGATTGCCTTTAATTGGGTATATTTAATGATGTAAATGCATGATTTTTTACTTCAAAAGTGGTGATAATTGGCTTATTGTTTCTTCCCAAGGCTGATGTCAAAGCATGTGCAACTGATGCAGTCGCACCACGCAGCAGAATTTAGAGACTAAAATTTAGAATTTTTAGAATTTAGAAAGGACTGGAAGTCAGAATTTTGCAGTTGCTGTCTTTGCACTGGGCAGCAAAATGTATTGGCACTATACATTTTGCTGCCCATTGCAATATATGGTATAACGGTTATTTTGGACTATATATGGAGAAAGCAGGGCAAAATGTATAGGCGCTATACATTTTGCCCAGCTTCCTCCATATATTATCAGTTGCATAAAATTCATATAAACAAGCAATACGATTTTAAAAGATTGTTTCAGATTAAACTCACTTTGCATGGACAGACTCCTCTATTGTTACACTGACAAATACCACCTCGACAATGGCTTGGAACAGAACCATCAAAATTGCAATCACATTTATGACAATTTGGAAAATTATAAAATCCAATTCGACATTGATCACAAAGTCTGCCTTCAAAACCTTCTAAACAAACACAGTTCCCTGTGACAGGATCACAATTTTGCTGAGGCGAGCCTTGAAGATTGCAGTCACAAGGCTGAAAGTAAAATCATCTCTAAATTTATATATATAAATTAAATAAACATAAAATTATACATATCTATAACACATACATACATATGTATGGAGGTTGGGGCATAAGTCATGGCAACTATTTTTTTCTTGTAGATATGTGAACGGATCGCATAACGTATATGGGTCATGTGGAAGTTCTGCAGGCATAGTGTGTATACAGAACAACAGATGGCTCTGTGATAGCTGGCTCTGTGGTAGCGAGGGCTCTGAAATCAGTCAGTTGGTGAGTGTCATGTGAGATGGAAGTAACCCGTGTTGAGCAGCGTGCTTACATCAAAATAACCGTTTTCCAAGAGAGAAATGCGAATGTCACAGTGAATTAGTAGAAGCCCTTGGGGAAAATGCCCTACCAAATCATACAGTAGTATGGTGGGTAGGAAAGTTTCAGCAAGGACGTGTGTCAACCAGTGATGAGCAATGTTCGGGATGACCGGTGAGTGTGCAGACCGACTTGACACGTGCCATCATCGAGCACCTCATGGATGAAGACAGATGATGGACGTTACTAGAGTTAGAAAGGGTAAGTGGCATCAAGAAACACACCGTCCACAGGATATTGCGTAATGAGCTACAGCTAACCAAAATCGCTTCACGGTGAGTACTGCATGTACTGACGGAAGTTCAAATGTGGGTGCGCTATGCATTATGCTCCAACCACTTTGCACGCTGGCAACAGGATGGCAATCAATTCTTGTCACGAATAATCGCCATCGATGAATTTTGCGCCAGGGTATATGAACCAGAACTGAAACGTCAGTCCGCGGAGTTGCGACATCCTGAATCATCAAGGCAGCATCATTCCTCAGTCAGAATCATTCCTCAGTCAAATTGATGGTGATTGTCGCGTATGGTCAGGGGTGTCATTGTTTGTCATTTTGTTCCTCATGGTGGAACAATGACCACACAGTACTACAGGGACTTCCTGGTGTGACAGGTACGATGTGGCGTTCGGGATAAACGTCTGGATCTTGTGGACAGTGCAATAATTCTGCACGACAATGCAAGACCACATAAAGCAGAGTGTGTACGGCAGCTACTCCGACGTTGGGGATGGGAAGAATTGGAGCACCCACCGTACTCTCCTGACCTTTCGCCCTGTGACTTTGATCTCATTCCCAAGATTAAGGAAATAATACGTGGTTAGGTAGTTTGCAACACGAGAGGACATTGCTAATGCTACGCACCAACAGATGACCTGATTCACCGGTGCAGCAAATGGTGAGACTGATGGTATTCAGCACCTCCCACATCATTGGTAGCGTGTGGTGACAGCAGCAGGGGACTACATTGAGGGTCTTTAGGCCCAGGTTTGTCATGTCAACTTTATGTGCATTGTGTTATCATTCTTTTGGACGGTGAAGGCTATATTGCCCTGTATACTACCATAATAAATTTGTGTGTTACGATATTTCAGTGCCATTCATTGTCCACACATGTAGTTAAGACCTTGTCCTTTCGTCTGTATATGTCACATTTTCCAACCGAACTGGTATCTTCAAGAAAAAAAATAGTTGCCATGACTTTTGCCCCAACCCTCGTATAATACTATATATATATACATATATACACATGGTATAAATATCAATGACTATTAATCTTTGACCATAGCAAACAGAATATGATGAAAATTTTAATGAATTTTCTTCAAACTGCATTTACATACAGCAAAAACGTCTAGCCATATGCATGGGCTATTACTGACTGAATGCATTTTTCACTTTTTGATTCAGGCCTGGTTAGTATTTTATACACATTTTTAAAATTTAACTGTTTATTTTGTTTTTCTTTACTTACAAAACAATTCAAGCCAAATGCTATTTGATTACACTAATATACTCTCAGGGTGGGTGGCTAATGACTAATTTAATGCAGTTTTTTTTTCAAGTTTTATTAAATTTTTTATTAGTTTAGAAACAGGTTATGATTTTTACATTTCTTAGGCACCCCTCTGAGGAAGATATTATGAAAAATGCAAAAACCTTTTTAATTTTCGTATGATCCTTTGAAAAGAAGAAAATTATACAGAAGAGAAATTGCTTCTCTAGGAATCTAATATAATCACTGATTACAGATTTAGTTTATATTATGACACAAGATGAATCATCCATATGACAGTACATATATCTATAATGATTTATGCAATACAAAATACTGCTAATATTATTAATATTATTAACAAATAAAAAAGGAAAGGTTGATGTAGAAAATTGTTTACAATTACGTAGGTGTTTTTGCCCCCCCCCTCCTTCCCTGTGAAAATGGTTGCAAGCAGCATTTGAAAAATAATTATTGTGGACAGACTATTTTTTCCCAGAACAGAGACAGATGACACTAGTTCTCTTGCTGTAATTAAGTAATGTGGGTTTGCAGACATGCCAGAGCGACTGAAATAATGAGATGTTTAGAAAAGTAGTTTTGCTCGGAGGTGAGAGAGCTTATTAGCTTCTTATGGGCAAAGAATATGTCAGCATCTGAAATTCAGTCAAATTCTGGAAGAGTATGGTAAAGAAGCAATGAGCTGACAACATGTGGTGAAATGGTATCACTCTTCTTAGTTGGGCAGAAAGGTTGTGGAAAACTGAAACAAGACAGCAAGCAGCTGTCCACATTCTTCAGTGACAGAATTCAACACAACACAAGTTGAAGAAATAAAACAAAATGATCAATGGGAAACTCTATTTGCCATCACGCCAGAGCTGGGACTGAGTTACGGTACTGTGCAGTATATTGTTTCTGATGTTTTGCAATATTTTAAGGTTTGTGTCCCTAAAGGCCGGTTTACACTTCTCCGAGTAAGTTCCGAGTGAGTCGCAGCGAGCCACTCGGTACGACTTCCCGGATAATGTAAACGCTCACTTCGACTGAGTAGAAACGTAGGGGAGATGAGTCAGAGAGTCCGTTTCTACTTTGAGCCAGTTGAAAATCTATCCTATAAATTTAGAATGGTACCCCTCTGTTTCATTGCATAAATAAAGACATAAATATTTCCTCTTACCTTGCAGCCATTAAGTGGATCATAGCCCCATGCATTTCGAACACATCTTTCACATCTGGATCCACTCGTATAAGGAGGACAAACACAACGTCCATTGGTTGGATCACATATATGGCCTGGTCTATCACAAGGGTCACAACCTATAATTAAAAATAAAATATATAATTAAAAGCATAAATTATATATGCAGTAGTTAACTACAATCTTAAGTGCATGTTTTATTTATTACATTTTGCCTATTATTTCTCTTTCTCAACTACATAGAAATATATTCCAAAATATTTCCTTGATTGAAAAACATCATTCAAAAACAATGTGAAAATCATCTAATTCATCATACACAGTACAAAGTTCGTAATCCAGACATCCATAATCTGGAATGATCTATAATCCAGACCTCAAAGCCCCAAACTCTCTTTTGTATGCTTTACGCATGCACATTTGATTTTTTTCCTTCCATAATAAAACATGTGGAGGTTTTCGAAAACGACCGAGATTGCAATCTTGTTTTCTTCCCTCCCCCTAAGGTAAGCAGTAGCAGGTGCAGTTTCTCCAAATGCATTGTATCAGTTTACTGCAGACAGCTCGTCCTAAGAGGTTTCTTATCGTTTGGTTGCTCGTGACATTTCGTTGTTGGTTCTTTTGTGGTACAGTGTGCTTTAAAGCTTTAAACAGCAATAAAAGTGCAGGAAAGCTTTCAACAGCAATAAAGGTCCTATAAAAATAACAGAAGTAAACAAAATCTCAGTTGTGATCATAACAAAGCCAGAAAGGCTTGTTGGTCTGACCTTCAGAATAGTTTTATAAAGAATGGGGTCAAAGCCTAATGGAATCTTTGTTAGATTCCATTAGGCTGTAACAAAGGATGTCATTCAAAATCTTCACACCTATTTTCTGCGCTAATGGACGGGGAGAAGAGGAAATTGCTGTGAAACTGGAAAAGTATTTCGGGCGAAGGTTCTGGAAGGGACAGAATAGCGAAGGGTCTGGATTTCAAAGAGATAAGCTAGGCTAAAATTATCCAATGCTAATGGCTCAAGCCAAAATATTTCATGAAGAAATGAACTTAAACACTGAGTGCACATATTCGACAGGTTGGTTAACCAAATTTAAAAATCCCCATGGTATAAGACAATTAAAAATTTCAGGTGAAAAAGCTTCAGCTGATACTGAAGCTCTTGAAGAATTTGCAGATGACTTCATTGAACTCATTACTAGTGAACAATTATCTCCAACAAATTTACAACACTGATGAAACTGGTCTTTTCTGGCAATATGTATTGCAAAATACCTTGGCAACCTCTACAGAAAAGGCTCCAACTTGTGTCAAAGATTCCAAAGTGAGACTAACAATTTTAGCGTGTGCAAATGCTGCAGGAACGCACAAGTGCAAACTTTTCGTAATCGGAAAACATGCACGACCTCGAGCATTTAAAGGAGTAACGATTTTCCCTGTTATATATCACACAAATAAAAAAGCATGGATGACACAAGCATTGATGAATGATTGGTTTGAATATCATTTTATACCCCAGGCTCGGCGACATTTGAATTCAGTTGGTTTACCTGATGACTCAAAAATAGTTCTGACTGTTGACTGTTTGGCGTATACTTCACTTAAAGTTTTAGTGAAAGATAATGTATCTGTATTATTCTTCCCTCCAAACTGTATGTCTATCATTCAGCCTATGGATATGGGAATAGTGCACGTGCTGAAATGCAAATATAAAGTAGCATTTTTAAAATCTATGTTAAATTTCTTGAACAATGGCAAGACTATTCAAGAATTTTTGAAATATTTTAGCATAAAATCTGCTGTGTGGAGCATCGCAAGATCGTGGGAGGATGTCTCTCCAGATACGTTAAAAAATGCTTGGCATAATTTACGGCCAGCTACCATATTTCATGGTGAGGATGATGAAGATGATAGCCGGGAATTTGAAGGTTTTCGGACATCGCAAACTAAAGGTGAAATTTTCCAGTTATTGGATCATGTAAAGAAATGTGGAAAAGTGGTAATAAATGAAGATGATATAACAGAAGTTTTTCATTGCGACGGCATGCCCCAATCATCAATCAATTAACGGACGGCGAAATCTGTAGTATGGTTCTAGATCCAGAAAATACCGCTTCTGATAGTGAAGAAAGTGACAGAGAGGTTATTGAAAATGAAAAAATTTCGATTGACAAGTCAGTCGGTATTCGCGATACAGCAATTACAGGACTTGAACAGTGGAACTTTGTAACTGAGCAAGAAATTATGTCTGTTTATAGAATTAAAGAGAAAGTATTAGCACAAAAAATGAAGCAACTTAAACAACTTACATTGAAAGAAATGTTTAATAAAGTAAACAAGTAAATATTAAGGTTTCTTTTTTTTCTTTTTTTTTTTTATTTTTTTTTTTGTAAAATTTGATACTTTTTAGGTCATAATTGCTCTTTATTTCATAAATTACTGTTTCATATTTTTAATTGTATAATTTCTGCATGCCATTTTACCAGATTTAAATTGAAGGAACTATAATTTGGAAAAAACCCTAATCCGGAATCGCCGAGGTCCCGACGAGTCCAGATTATGGACTTTCTACTATATTACTTTGTATTATGGACTTTGTACTTTATATGTATATGTATTTAAAAAAGGATGTAATTGTAGTAATTAAAAACTTTGGATTTGTATGTGCTAAACTGAGATACATTCAAAATAGGGTTCAACTAATGAAAAAGATTTAATAACTGAATAGGATGCTGGTAACATTCAATATACACTAAATACTACCAATTACAAAGAAGTTGGTTGGTCTTGAATGTATAAAAATGAAATTTAACATGCCTTCCATTGAGTTATGTTTCATTGCAGTTCTGAAGATTGATTAAAATTCATTTTACTGTTTTATGAGATAATAATAAGAAGAAAAAGCAAAATTCAATTAAAATACAAAGAATTTATCAGTCATATATCTTTGATACCAAATCAGCATACCTTGCAAAAGAGTGTAATTTTTCACATAGATTTAGCTTTATCTTTGGTAGCAAACAGCTATTTCTGATCAGGCATTATCTGATATTTGGAATTTTTGCAAAGCCATATTAATATATTAAAATATTTATAATTAGAATATTGAGTCTGAAAACTTTTTACATCGCAAATAAACTTACTTATACTAATGGTAGTTTTCTTTAAAACAGGAGCAAGACGAAATATTTCATATCGTTGCTCTGACATTATCTAATAGAAAATTTATAAAATTCCACAAACCAAACTGTATCAAATAAAATTTAAAAACTGTTTTTTAAATATATATATCTCATAACATTTAACTGATTAACAATTATCAGTTAATCATTGACATTCATAAATATTCTTCTCCCTCTTACTTTTTCAAAAGAATAATGATCATGTAAATAGCAATCAGCTGTATCTATAGTCAGTGCTCATTATAACAAACAATCATTATAATCGCTACTCCATCACAAGAACTGGTGCAAAGTAGTGGTAGTGACAGTGAGTTTACTGGCACACTCACTACTGCTATCTATGCTGAATACATGTCGGATGCTTTCACTCACAAATGAGAGACATAGAGACAAAATATACGAACAGACAAGATTAAAACCATGGAAATGCATAAAATCCAAAGAAGCTAAAAAATGATGAATGCTGAGATGAAGTTTCTTATAATTCAGATAATAAGATCAGATTTGAACAGGTTTAAAATTCTAAAACATGAAATATATTAAAATAGATATTACTAAAGCACCAATATACAAAATCAAATTAAATAATAGTCTTTTTGAGGTATTGAAACAAAATGGCATTCACCTCTTTCCCAATTAAACAGTCAAGAGGCAAATTGCATCTGTTAAATTGTTTCAACTAAAGTCTTTTAAAATACAGACACTTAGATGACACACACACTTTAAAAAATGATGAAATGAGATTACAGCATTATAGAAGAGGCAATCTGCTTTTAGTAATTTGCAGTTGTTCATTTGCAGTTGTTGGTAATTCGCGAGTGACCAGTTCTAAGTTGAATAAGTAGGACTTCCTCCTTCTCGTTCCTAGTAGCATCCTAGTATTCGATTCTAGTTTCCACATTTCTTAGCTTATTATCTACCTGATCATCCCAGTGTTTTTGTCATTTATCTAATATTTTCTTTTTAATAACCCTGCAGATATTGTCAGGAGGGACACCCCTATTGGACAAATCGATTACTGACTTGCTGCGGCATCTGCTAGCTCATTACCTCTTATGCCTACATGCCCAGGTATCCAGTAGTACAACATCTCGTACCCACAGTGCCTTCCGGCATCTACTATAACAGGATTCTGGATATCACAACATGCTTTTAATGCTTTCAAGGTCACTGAGCAAGTCAAACTGGTGTGAAAAGCCCTCAACTAATAAAAATACATTATATTCCAGGTATGCAGCAGTGCTAAATAATCTAGGAAGAACTGGCTTAATTCAAAACAGTTTAGTAATAGGAAACAAATACAAGTTGGAAATTTCAAGAGAAAATGACTCATGCTTTGCCAAACTTTATTAAAATTTTATGTAATTTCATTTTACTGAAAATTAAGCTCTTAAATTACTTAAATCATGCACGCTTATAGAAGTTTAATGTATAAAAAATCAAATTTTTGGCAACAAAGTAAATAAATAATGAAAAGATTACATGTTACACTTTGATTTAGACAGTAATATTATATATCATGTGCGAATGAATAGTATAAAGCACAACTGCACTTACGTCTACATCCATGAGGTCCAAACATGAAATAACCAGGTAAACATTGGTCACAAAATTTCCCCCCAACACCAGGCTTACAATTACATTGACCTGTATTTTTGTCACATACTGAGGCTAAAGATCCTGTCCTATTACAATGGCATTCTTCACAGCCACGACCTGACTGTAAATTCCAATAACCATCCTGTAAAAATATTTTTTAAAAATGAGAAAAAAACTATAAAGATTTTTTTAAAAAAACGTTGAGTTTATAGACAAGTTTTAGTGTATTTTCATAGCAAAAAAAAAATATTGTTGATAACAAATGCGAAAAATCTAGGCAAAAATATTTGCTTATACATCAGATAAAATATTTCTAATGGAAATATATTTTAATTTTAATAATACAAAGTAAAAAATAATTTCTTTGATAACAGACTTTCTTTGATAACAGACTTTGATAACAGAATACACTCACTTCCAAAAGTTAAGCACGAAGATGCAAAATGCAAAAAAATCAACAAATACTGCTTTGATTGACACAAAATTCTGCAGGAAAGTACCATATATATTTATGCATAAAACAAAATCAATAATTAGATACAGAAATGAAAACAATATTAATTTTTTGTAAGTTATCAGATAATGACATATTGGAGACTTACACAGAATTATGTATAAAGGGAAAATAAACAGCATAAAATGAAAAAAAAGGACATAATAGGGTATGTGATCCCCCCTCATCTGTAAACAAAGTTTACACCTTGTGGCCACACTTTCAATTAGGTGATCAACAATCACAGAATTAAGCAATCGCCATTCTTCTTGTAGAGCAGTTTCCAGCTTAACAAGAGTGGCTGAAGGTGGGAAACTTGAAGATACAGCACGGCCGAGAGCATGATAAAGATTTTCAATGGGATTAAGGCCGAGCGAATATGCTGGCCACGCCATACGCGCAATCCCTTCACTCTCCATGCAGTCATCGATGATGTCAGCTCTATGGGAATGTGCGTTATCATCCCTTAAAACAAAAGTAGGGCCAACTGCTGTAGCATACAATCTCACAATGGGTTCTAGGACTTCATCTCAATAGCGGACAGCCGTCAAAGAACCCCGTTTAAAGATGTGCAGGTCAGTGCGGTATCCTAATGAAATCTCTGCCCACACCATAATGCTTCCTCGGAATGCATGATGTTCGGCGATGTTTTGGGACTGATTGCATGTTCGTTGTTCGCATCATATCCTTATACACCTGTCATCTGGCTCCAAAGAAAATCTTGACTCATCAGTAAACATGACATTGTGCCAGACAGACACATTCCAATTGACATGTTCCCGGCACAACTGTAATCGTGCCCCTCTTGATTGGACGGATAGAGAAACACAAACTCGAGGTACCCGGCGTACAGTCCACTCATATGTAATCTTTGGTGTACAGTAGCTGCTGATATCGCCTTACCAATGGATGCTGTAACTATAGATGTCACACGCGTGGAGATCGCTCTGCAATTCCACTTGGCTACAATAGCAATATATCGATCTCTCTCAGGGGTTGTAACCCTTGGGCGACTGGCTACGGGCCTTCGGACAACTGTCTGTGTGGTTTGGAATTGTTTCCATAAACGTGAAATTACAGAATGATGAACTCTGAAGAAAAGAGTAACATCTGTGATCGACTGTCCTGCTTCAATGCACCCCACAGCACGCCAGCACTTAGAATCTTCCATTCGTCTTCTGGAAGTCATAGAAAACGTATGTCTTGAAAACAAATTGTACGAAAGTTTTAAACACCTTCTATCAGCACTTACGATCAACTTCTGTAACCCTTCATAAAGTTGGCTTCTTATAAGACTGACGTTTTTGCATAATTCTTGACATGAAAGCCCAATTGGCTCTTACCTAACATATTTGCATACTTCCATCTACCTCTGCAGCGAATTGCATTCTCTTCAATTCTGATTGGCATCCGGAAATTAACGTTTTCCTCTCCATGCAAGTGAGTGTATAGGTATATGCAGTGCTCTCATTTTACCAAACAAATAATTGAATATTAGTCTGGTACATACGGGGTAGTGTTAAATTAAAAATGACAGGGTAAAATGTAATGCTAATTTTCCTAACTTTTGGTATAGTATAGTGCAGCATAACGAACCATCAGTGTATTTTTGTAACTGCATTGAGAAAACCTATATAACTATTTTAAATTTAGTCATATTCTAATCAATTGTAAACTTGTGCTGTTACAGAAAACTTATTTTTTGAAAGTACAAAGACCAATACACTTATAGAAATAATAGCTGCCTTTTGAGAGAATTAACATATACTTAAATTGGTTGTTTAGATTCAATGAATAAAAAACAAAATCCTTTCTGTTCATAAGTGGAAATAAATATACTAAATAATACATTTAAGTTAATTTTAATTCACAGAAGTTCAAAAGAATATATACATATGTATACGTACTTCACATCTATCACATGTTCTTCCAACAACATGTGGCTTACATGAGCACTGTCCATTTTTCTCATCACACTGAACACTTAAGGATCCTAAACGATCACATCTACATTCTGGGGGGGAAAAATGAAATTAATTTATGAATTAAAATTGAAAAATTGAGAAATGAATTTAATTTATGAACGAAAAATGAAATTAATTTATGAATTAAAATAAAAAAATTGAGAGAGATATATTTAACTTAAACTAAATGCTCAAATACTTCCAAACAAAAACTATTGTCAAAAACTTCCATAGATAATTCATGGAAAATTTCAAAAATAGCATTTTTACATTAATATGTTATTTAAAACAATTAAAAATGTCAATATCATTTCTAAAACTGGGAATAATTTAAATTAATAAAAATATTTGCCTATACATCTGATAAAATGTTTCTAATGGAAATACATTTTAAATATATTTATTTATATATGCGATAAAAAATTTTTTTCCTTAAAAGACCGAAATATAAGTATATATAGTGCTCTACATTTTTAGGAGAGAAACCAGTCCAGACAATTTAATCCTCATTACTGCTTTTGAACTTTAAAGTTGTATCATGAAATTTGGATCTATTCATGAATTCTACACAGCCAGTCTTATAATCCTTTCTGCATCTCCTCATTTTTTCATGCAATTATTTTAAGAAAATAACGATAAATGTTTATTGGTTTTTTCTTTTGCTGTGAATATTTCTTCCCTTGCTAACCAGTAAATAAATAAATAAATACAGGAAAGATAAGAAAAGTAACAAGTGTTTAAATGCTTTTTAATGTAAATAAATATAAATAAATAAATGTGCATATAAATGCTAAAAACTTTTAAAATTAAATAGTAAATTTAAATCCATATTCCATTGAAACAGCAGAGTAGAACAAAAATAAATAAATAAAAAGCAGTGAACACCACTGCATAAAGCTGAGAAAAGTGATATACAAACGTAAATAATCTTTTGCAAAAAATCAAAGAATGAAGATATAAATAAAAGGCAATTTACATTTTTCATGACAGTCTCATCAAGGGGTTGTTTCCTCAATAAATGTAGAAATCATAGCCTGTTTCTGAACAATTTAGTAAGGCCAAAAATTTTGTAATATAAAACTTAGATTGAATTGCACATTAGCTGCCCAGCCCTGACAGGATAAAAGTGTGAAAAAAGCAGCATTTGGCTAAAATTTGTTTAAGAAACTGTTAATATATAAATCGGCCAGTGTCAAAATGCAAAAAATGGCAGCTGCATGGCCAGAGCACCATGAGAAAAGAAAACAAAATCTGAAAGCTTTCAGATTTTATATTACACCAAAGGTGCGTTATTTTAACATTTCATGTATCACATTTATTTATTTAATATCACCTTTTTTATACTTATAAAATAAAATTCAATTGAACAGCAATATTGCAAAATAATTTAAAAAGAGCATATCTTTAGAATTTCTGATGCACAGTCTCCCACGCTGGAGATAAAAATGTTTTTTTCATAGTGTTGCCACTGCTCATTTTGAAATTATTCAGTTTCTTAATCAAAAGCTCATAAATGCTTTACAAAATATGAAATAGATAATAAAGCAAATTCCAAATTTGGGCTTCCAGATGCCCATATTCAGGTGGAGATGTACATTATTCAAAATTTGATGGCTCTAGGTACCATTGTTTTATGACAGTGCAAGAAACACACATTTATGCAAATGCTTCATTATTTAATTTCTTTAAATATAATACTCGATGATAATATTTGGTGGCCAATATTTGAAAAATGTTTCAGACTTTTAAAGTTTTCAACGCAAAATGCCAAAACGAAATTAATAGGCCTTCCGGGCTAATGCCTTTTGGGCTAATAAATGGAATTTTGACAAATAACTTACTAATTATTATTAATAATGGCTGATTAACCATGCTAAATGGAAAAGGTAAATACACATTTGAGCATTAGCTTGTTACACATAGAAGCATTCCCACTTTTCAAATGCAATTTTTTTTTTCAAGTAAACCAGTTACCTGCCTGAAAATTCTAAATTATTATACTGAAACAGATCATGCATAAACAGCTGTAAATTTCTGGATTCTTGGCACATGCTTAATTGTTAAATGTGGTGAATAATTCAACTCATTTACCTGTGATGCTTCATCAGTATATTTTAGTGAATTAAAAAACCCTTCTACATTTCATTTCTCAGGTAAAACTGTTAAAATTTTAGACTATGACAACTTTTTTTAAAAATATTTTAAAACCCACAAATTAAACAGTGCTTAATTTTTTGAGGAAAAAAGAAAAATTTTTAGCTGTTTGTATAGGTTAGGATAATCTTAAGTGTATTCCTTTTTAAAAATAAATTTTGAAATTTGATATTTAAGCTGATTTACTATTTTGAGGATCTCTATTTGAATAAAACCAGGTAAAAGATAAAGCAAGAAAAATACAAGTTAATATCTTTGCAGTTAAATATGATACACTGTGTAAATTACACTACATTTTTTAAATTATAAATGTTAATATAATTCTACAGTAATATACTAATGGTATTAATTGCTAGTAACTCTTACAAGAAGCAAGAAACCATGATAAAATATGTACTGATGACAATAACATATCTACATATCTTCCCTGATATATATATATATAGGGTGCATCAGAAAAATGTATACACACTTTGAACTGTCATAGAAAATTTATTTTCCAACTTACAAGATTACATTTTCTGGAAAAAGTAAGGCTATAGCCCAGTATGAAAAAAGGTATACTTTCTGATTAAACTGAACATTCCAAATGGTGTTTAAAGTAATTGTTCAAAATGCATCGACATTTCTTCAGCATCAGTATTCTTCAGCATCGCTATTTCTGAGAACGGGTCACAACTGATTGCTAACATTCACAAGTGCCCAGTGGGATTTTTGTGCACACCACTTCAATCTCATTCCAAAGTGTGTCAAGGTTACATGGTTTACGACAGTACATTTCATTTTTCACAATAATCCATAAAAAAATCGAGCAGTGTAAGGTCTGGAAAGCATGCAGGAAACTCGATTGGTTCCCTGCATCCTATCCAATGGCTGGTACATTTTGCTGCAGGTATGCTCCCACATCCCTTTGATAGTGTGGAGGAGTGCCATCTTGTTGGTTACAAAACTTCGCATTACCATACATTGCAGAATAGCAGGGAAATTTGAATCAGCAAGCATTGTTAGGAACTTTTCTCTAATCATAGTACCTTCAAAACAGAAAGGCCCAATAAGTACCTTAGGCAACAAACCACACCATACAGTAACACTGTGCAAATGCACAGCCTTTTTAACAGTAATGTGGGGATCATCTTCAATTCAATTATGCCTGTTGACAGTTCATTAACTTTAAATTGTGCTGCATCTGACCAAATAATGGTACCCATAAATCCCGGTTCATGTGTAAACATCTTCTGAACCCATTCTCAAAACTGTACCTGACACCGCTCAAGACCTTATGCAGCTCGATTTGTTTTATGGGGCACAGTAAAAGATGAGGTGAACTTGCATCAACCACTTAACCTTGACATGCTTTGGAATGAGATTCAAGCGGTGTGAACAGAAATCCCATTGAACACTTGGCTGCCCATATGAAATCAGTCATGACTCATACTCAGAAATATAGAAGGCCACCATTTTGAACATTTACTTTAAACACCATTTGTAATATTGAATTTGACCAGAAAGAACATTTATTTTTCAAACTGGACTATAGTGTAACTTTTCCTAGAAACTTAACCTCATAAGTTGGAAAATCAATTTTTTATGACAGTTCAAAATGTGAACACATTTTTCCGATGCACCCTGTACATATATATATATATAACACTGATGAAAATAAGATTGAGAATTGAACATTCAAAACAAAAAGGAAAAGAAAAAATTGAAATATTTAGAAACCAAATGGTGTTAGTAACACTTGACTTCCATTCTGCATTAATATCATATTAAAAAAACACAATTCCAAATTCACTTCAAGAGACTAATGATACAGTTTTCAGTTTCAGAAGGGCATAATTTTTCATAAGTACATTAGCTTAGCTTTCTTATACATATAATACAATTGACAGCTAATTAGATTTACAGAGGAAAATAAATATATTTTTTGTCAACTGTTTTGCTACATTACATATTTAAGATGACTGAATGAAAAATGTATTTGCATAGAATAACTTATTTCTGCAAAAGATGGCTCAATTATCTGTTAAAATCCTACGATACTTTTAAAATCTGAAATTACATCAAGCAAAAGATAAACTTTATCAGCTATTAGAGTTTAATTTGAAATGCATTTCTTATAAATTTAAACTGAATAATAAAATGATATACAAACCTTGGCAACCTTGTACTGAAAATCCAAAGTATCCTTCTAAACATGAGTCACAAGTAATACCAAATACTCCAGGCTTGCAACTGCAATAGCCAGACACTGGATCACAGATTTCTGATTTTGATCCAATTCTGTTACATTTGCATGGCTCACAACCAGTTTCTAAACTTCCATAACCATCCTAAGAAAATATTTATAAGAATTAATGCTATGAGAATTAACTATCACATTCATATAATTACACTATGAAAAGCAGCTATTTTATGCCTTGCATAACAATGCACTCTATAGCCTACCAAGTTCAATAAAATTAATATTGATTACCTTGATATAATGCTTTACCCAATTTTCAGTAAAAAAAATTTAAGGAGTTTCCAAGATTTGGTATTGAAAGTTCAAAAACGAGGACTATGACATTCAAGAAGGAGAGTGCTCTGGCTGGCCTACTGATGTTGAAGAGACCTGCCTGTGAGAAATTGTGAAAGAATTTCAGTTTGCAACCACTCGAGAGCTTGCTAAGGAGATAGATGTTAGTTCCACGTCTATTAGTTGCACTATGGATTGCATAAACTTGACGAACAAGTTCAATTGCTGGGTTCAGCATCAGCTGACACAAGCAGATAAGAACAGACATGTTTGGGCCTGCACTAATCTGCTCGAATATCAATGCAAGGACAAAATCCTCCAACAACACAAGCCGAGAAGCAGGTTGGTCTGTGCCCCAGGAACCTGTCGGTAGAGTTACAAAGTTTAATTCGACTAACAAAAAGATCATGCTTTGTATCTGGTGGGACTTCCATAGTATTATCTACAAAGAGTATCTGGAAAAGATAAAACCCTCGACAGTAAAGTGTAAAGAGAGATGCTAGTCCGTGTTGAAGCTGCTATCAAGGAAAAATGTTGAACTGCGTTCCGGTGGAAAAAGTAATTTTTTATCAAGATAATGCAAGACCACATGTGTCTGCATTCACCAGATGGACTCTGTGTGATTTTAATACAGAAAATAAACCAGGATAGCAAAACTTATATGATTAAAGCAAAAATATAAGTGAGCTCCCACAGTCCATTTAATGCACTTCATGTCACTTTTCAAATACACAAACTGGATATTTGTAATTTAAATCATAATCTAAATACAATTTTAGCACATAAAATGTTCTGTAAAAGACTGCTTACCCCCCCTGATGTCTACATAAAATACCAGCCTCTATTTTTAACGCATATATTGACCAACAGGGTATGCATAATATAAGTATACGTAAGCTCAGAAACAATGTTATTTCAATTATAATTAAATTTTTATTTACTAAATTAATAACATAAAAAACATAGTTTGCCAGCAATAGATAATAAATTGAAAAAAAAAATTAACTCTAAGAAGCATATTCTTCCTACTAGCAATACTAATTTAAAACTAATAAGGTGAAAAGCAGTAACATTGAAAAAATGAAATATTAAACATTTTGATGAGTTGAAGTAATTTTTGGCATGATATTGTTACAAATTTTGAACATAGATAGATGATTTCAGTGCAATTATATGTGAAATTGTTATATTTTGCTGTGTAATGAAACACCAAAACTCTTAAAAGAGAAGCTAAGCTGGAAAAGTGAAAATACAAGGGCAAATCCATTTAACATTGAGTAAATGGGTATCTTGGTAATTTGGTGAGATATCATCAAACAGAGAGCAGTTTTGGCGACCTATTTCGTCACAAAATTTGGCGACGAATCGCCAAACGTCGCCAAACTTGGCGACCATTTCGTGAAATTTTAGTTCGGCCCCTTAATACTGTAATAGGTATTGCAATTGAGTAAATGTAACTGATCATTATATTAGCTGTAACCATAACTTGACCCTCATATTGCCTTCTAGTAATTCTGAGAAGCAGAAAGTACTAGAAATATCTCAGCAGCTGGTTGAAAACTATATAAGGCCGGAGAGAGTATATCTGCTCTCAGTTGTTTAGTTATTGTTGATGAGAACTGTTAGTTCGGTATGAACTGAAATATATCCGATTAGCTTTCTCTTTAGATGTGCTTTGCATTGCATTGTGTTTAACGTTCTTAACAGTTTGAAGTGTAATTACTGATTGTACTCTATGATTCTGTGAACACCCGTAGGAGTATTTCTGTGAAAAATTCTAGAACTTTGAAGTGTTTCTGTTGATTAAATAAATTTTATTGACTTATCATCAGAACTATGTGCGTTCAATCTATTATGAACCCATACACACGCACAATATCATCATTACAGTATTATTATATATAACGTCTGGCATTCATCACCTTGAATGAAATGAACAATACTGCGAAAAAAAAATTTTAATCCTGAAAGTGAAAAGAAAAGTTTTAATTTGTGAAGCTGAAAATGATTCAGTCTCATCTAAAGGAGTTTTAAATCGGTCAGTACCTCTCCTAAAATATTTATTAGAAGGAGGGAGATTTCTGCACAATTTTTAAGATTAATACTATAACAATTTCTACAAAAATATTCTGAATCAGTTATGTTTTGAGAATTTTCTGCTAAAGCAATGGTCTCAAATTGGTCCCACAAAAGCAGTTTTTTTTTTTTTTTCCAGCCTGTGAATATTTTTTAATTAGGTATTTGTTGTTTAAATATGGTGCTTATATTTTTAGAGATATAAAGATATGGACTGAGCTTATACGCTATAGAAGAAAAAAAGATATAATTTTTAGGTTGTGACTTTATCTTTGTCACTGTATACTTGTAGATCAGCCACCTGACTAGGGTGATGCAGAAGAATTTCCCATGCTGGTACAGTCAATTTGCCTGCCACCAGCTGGTAGCACCTCAGGATTTTGAAATTTCTGGTTTTCTGGTTAAGATTAAAAATAAGTTATTTAGTGGTTAATTGAACATACTGAAATTACCTTAAGCTGCCAATTCATTTAATTTACAAAGTACAACCAATATAAATTTCTCACAGGTACCAAACCTTTAGACTCAATAAAAAATAAATAAAATTTAATTCTTTTATTTGTGTTATTGTTATAATTTTTTATGTTTATTTTTATAAATATTCAGTAAATAAAATTTAAGGTTTATTTTACATTATTGTTTTGTTAATTTTTTCAAAAACGTTTTGTTAAAACACGTTCTGGCCTGCCAGCTGCTTTCAAACCGAGCATTTGGCCCACATTCAATTTGAGTTTGAAACCAAGTGTTACAGTGCTAAATAAAATATATAATGCATTGTCTTATATATAGTATTATTACAAAAAAGATAAAAAATCAAAAAATATGGAATGTGTCTTTTCACAGCATAAAATTTCAATATAAGCTCATAACACAATCATATTTAAAGAGTAAAATGCATTATTTTACCATTTATCATATGGAATTTCAAGATATTTTACATAATTTGATTGATTAATAAATAGATGTAAAATTATTTCACAATAACTATGGCCCTGGACTTTATAGAGCTTGAATTTAAAAAAAATATATATATATATAGGGCCAACATGAAATTCTGCACGAAAGTTAAGAAACTCACAGCACAACGATTGCAGGTTCTGCCAATAACACCAGGTTTGCAAACACATTGACCAGAAGTAACATCACATTGAGGACTTATAGAACCGGATGGGCTGCAGGCACAAGCTGTAAGTGAAAAATAAAACATACGTAAGAGTACATATATATTTACATAAATTTCAAAGTAACTAAAAGAAAACATGCAGTAAGACAATTAAAAAAAACTCAACCACATTAATAAGCCACAACCTATTAGAGGTAACTATTAAGAGTTATGGTCGACAGTGTTCTGTAGACCATATACAAAAACATTAACCCCGTGATTCTCAACCTTTTTTTTGTTGCTAGACACTTTTAATGATTTCACAATTTTTCGGCACACAAAGAAGATAAGTTTAAAAGTTGTTTACTTATCCATAATACACTGTGTAAAATAATTTATGATAATAATTTTGAATTAAAATAAAATAATATGTACTACAAAAACAGCAGTACGTTTAATAAAGGGATTCATTACAAGTTAATAATAAGAATACTTTTAATGAGAAATTTGAGCTTGATGTTTTTTGATAATTTCATTTATATTGGGTCATAAAAATGACAATGCTACTCTCATATCGCCTTCTACATTTAACAGTCTCGATCTTTTATTCGTTTTTATGCTGGTTAATACTGAAAATCCAAATTCCTACAACAAGATGTAGAAAAGATGATTTCAAGATGGGAAAACAGCAATAATATTTTTAAAGCTTTTTTGGCCATCATGGGATAATCGCATCTAATGTTAATCCAAAATGAATAAATTAATTCTTCCGAATACTTTAAAATTAAATCCCGATTATTAGAAAAAAAGAAATTTCTTCATCTTCATTAAGTTAATTCAAATACTGAACTATTCATTATCACAAATGGATTACAAACACAATCAATTTTTTTTATATCTAAATTTTGGAAATAATGAATAAGTCTCTCCTCTAATGTTGTCAAATAATCAATGACAATTTTATGAATAGTTTTATTAAAATCTTTTGGGACTGATTCAAACTTTTCCATATTGTCTTTCTGAGCTTTATTCTTCCATAAAATTATTCGTTTTTGGAATCCCACCAGTTTATCTGTTGAGTTTAATATATTTTCTTTCAGCCTTTCCATACCTGAATTTATATTATTAAAAGTAACAAAAATGTCTGATAAGTAAGCTAGTTTAGCACACAATATTTTATTTTCCAACAAATGAATAAAATCATAATTTTTACTTTGTTCAGAAAGCATTTTCATTCTGTCTTTTAATTCCAGCACACAAGATAAAACGTTTCCTCTGGACAACCACCTTACTTCCATATGCAGTAACAAGGATTCATACTTAGCTTCCATAGCTTGGCATAAATTACTAAACAAGCGACTTTTGAATGGTCTTGATTTTATATAATTAGCCATTTTAACACATTGTTCCAGAACTATTTTCAATTCTGATGGCAAATATTTTGTAACAAGTGCTTCCTGATGCAGAAAACAATGAGCAACTAATACATCCCCATTCAGTTCTTTAACATGTGCTGCAAATCCTTTTAGATGTCCAGTCATAGCTAGAGCACCATCTGTGCAAATGCCAATGCATGAATTCCACAAAACTTTAATTTCTTCTAAATATGAACTAACTACATCAAAAATATGTTTGCCAGGTGTAATATTAGGTAACTTACAACATAAAAATTGATTAATTATATCATTTTCATGAATAAATTGAATGAATGCAATTAATTGAGCTTTTCATGTAATATCTGTTGCTTCATCGATTTGTAGAGCAAAATTTTAATTTGCAAGGTTTTTGCAGTATTTTGTTCAATATTTTGTGACATATCTTTGATTCTGCAATGGATTGTATCATTCAAAAATGATATTTTACAGATATCAATTGCTGCTGATCTACCAATCATTATTGTTACAATTTTGCGACAAGCTGATAATATATTTTCTTCAGCCAAATTGTGAGGTTTTAATTTAACTGCATCAGTTCAGATATTTCATAAGAAACTATTTGAGCTTTTTCAGAATTTCACCAATTCTCATGTGTACCATATATTACAATTAAAACCATTATGATTTTTACTATTTAATTACTTTACTAATTATTAATACTTGGCAGCATACAAAAGTGCTGGAGCACAGTGGTTGAGAATCACTGCATTAACCAAAGAAAATTATTATTTAAAATAGAAGTATCAAATGAAAATGAAAATATCTTAAAATCAAAGAAGTGATTATAATCGTGTGAAGTGAAGAATAATGCTTCAAACATCTAAAGAATAAATTTGCAGTCTCAGAATGAAAAAGAATGGATTACTTGATTATGGCAAAGCACAACAGCCTATCTGCTTAAGAGGAAAGATACTTTAAATGAAAACATTATGAAGAAAACTAGAAAATGAACAAGCAGCCAGCCCATCTGCCACAATCTGAGCATGAGTTAAACTACCACTATTTAGTGGTCTTATCCATCTGGTCACTAGTGGACCGCAAATTAAAAAGGCAGAAACTCTTACAAAAAAGGTTTAAACACATATTTAAGAGGTAATGAAAGCTATGAATTATATGTGTGCGCACTGAACCCTCTTTAAAACAACCAGCCACGGTTCTAGATGATTGTAGTCTCTTGTAGAGATTGTCATCTTAGAGTGTTCAATACTGATGTTTAAATACATGCTAAAGACAGTTTCAGAGGTAGTCATTCTAAGAGAGTTCACCAAATACCATAAGGTATTTAGTGAATAATAATAAAGTAAATGAATTTTTCACACAAATTTTCCATGGTTGACAACTTAGAAAGCAAAAATCATTAAAAAATGAAGACTGCAACTAATGCAATAAATGGAAGGAAACTAAAGTTTGTGAATAAGGTACTATTATTTCTGGATGTTCTCAGATTTTCTTCCTTATGAGTGCTATACCTATATCAAAGCATTGATCAATGAAGCTGTAAGCATTACAAGAATTGAAAGAAAATTTTAAAGCCTCTAATCAGAGCTGTTTTACTGTACATTTTGTAATATGCATCACCATAAGCTATACGACCATTAGTTACATTTGACAGAAAATGCATCTCTATTTGTAAAAGAATAATGCTTCATATATCTGAAGGATAAATTCAGAATCTTGAAATGGATTATTATGTCAAAGCCCAACGGCCTGTCTGCTTAAGAAGAGAGATACTCTAAAGGAAAATTAGAAAATGCATAAGCAGCTAACCCATTCACTATGATAAGAACATGAGTTAGACTGCCACTGTTCAAAGGTCTTGGTCATTAGTGGACTCCAAATTAAAATGGAAGGAACTTTAAAATTTATTTACTTTATCACATTATCCATAGCAGAAACTGACATACAGTTAATGAAATTAATTTCTATTTTTGAATTTTCATTTAATATGGATAATGAAAATTTGACATGTTTTTTATACAGAATATGATGTAGCTGATGCATAAATTTGTAGTAGCAGTTATGCCCAGTTTAGTATTTCTTTGACAAACATAGATAGTTTTGAGTTAAAATAACATGCTGAATACTGATTGTTGGAGGTATTAAAGCAATAAGAATCAACTTGTTATTCCTATATTTGCAGGACTACTTTCAAAGATTCTATTTTTAAGTCTTGTAAATTTGCAAATACTATGTTGATTCTTGCTGCCTTAATACCTCCAATGAGAGCTAATTTTGCATAATGTGCATGCTTGTTCTTGATCAACTGCATTTATACATTTTACACTTTTGCTGCATATTTGAAGTAAAAAAAATAGAGATGGATTACATTCTAGCAGCTCAATAAGTGTGAGAAGAATACATAGGTTATTGTGTAAAGATTAAGAATAATATAGTTATGGTTTTATTACTGTTGGTTAACAAAAGTAAGCATTCTTGTTAGGATAGAAATGGGAAATAACCAAATTAAATAAGAGACATGAGGAGCTATTGCAAATTACAGTTTGATTTCTCTCACACACACATATATATAATAATTAACATGATGACTGCTTAAATTTTTTAATCGAAGGATAAAATATTAAAATATTTCTGCATAAACATGGTTAAAAAAAAAAAAGGCTGTTAAATTTTTAAAAAGTTTTTTAATTTAAATAACGTAAAGTAAATTGAAATACAATAAATGACATGTAATTGCTTCATTTAGATGTTTGAATTAAATTATTAGCTTCTTAGAGATGAAAATGTAAAAAAAAAAAAAAAAAAAAAAAAAAAAAAAAAAAAAAAAAAAATGCTTTACGTTGACAAAAGCGTTGTTTGGCATCGCCATGATGTTCCGAAAGACATTCATCACAGTTCCATCCACCTGTGTTACCCAGGCATTTTAGACATTGTCCGGTTAAACTGTCACACCAACCCTTGGCAGAAGTGTCAGCATTTCCACTGCAATCACATTTCTGACAGTATCCTCCAGGAACTTGAGGATTCCCAAAGTAGCCATCTGCGCATCTAATGGGAAAACATATGCTTATAAAAGGAAAAAATTGAAAATAAATAAAATACTTGAAATAATATAGTTCATACTTTACTTATCTATAAATTTCAGTTAAAAATTTATACAGTCATATATATTTTTATAATTAAAATAACTATAATACTTACATATGCTAGCTATATACTTATATGTGCAATTATATGTTAGCTTTAAAAAGATTGTATCACAGCTTTAATAATTTTATGTTGCATACTTATATCAAAACTCCAGTTATATTTCATAAGATATTTGAATTTAATATGTAACTTTACAAGATAACTGAAATTTTCTGTGTTAATGCCTACTTGATATTTTGTATAAATATCATTGTTTTTTTAATGCAGCTATATATTTCATGAGAGGAATATATTTAGGATTTTGGAGAGAGACCAAAACAATGGATGGCTTACATGCAATGACACATAATTTTGCTTAAAATTATGCAAATGCGTGCTTCTATAGTTACAACTAAAATGCTGAAAAGCAGTTTCCATCACATTTATGTAATTGAAATAATTGAAAAATTGATTCAATAAAGTAAAAGTAACATGCTGAATATCAGCAGTTCAAATAACAGTGATCACTGTTAATTTTTAAAAAATTGCAATACTAGTTTTACTACAAAACATTCTTCTTGAGCTGCAGGAGTGGGGGGGGGATAATTATCCTTTTTCCATTCTTGATGCAGAAGGTTCTGTGATAAAACTTTTGGAACTAGAACAACAAATTTTTAAAAATGAATAATGATTGCTGTTGTTTGAACTTTTAATAACTGAAAAGCTATTAATATAAATATGACTTTGGAACCGGCCGTATGATTGCTAAATTATTAATAATTTGTTAGATTACCAAAATGCATAAAAAGTTAAATATTACTGAATATATCACATATTGACTGCATATTTATTTTCAGTTCTGTTTGTTGCACAGCTAAGTAAGTCATATTTTCTTGCTGACAAAATGAAGATTCTTTGTAATCAAATATATTTATTTAATTCCAATTCTGTTGATGAGTCCCTTAGATACAACTGTAACCATCTAAAGCTAAAAACACTTCTTTCTATAGTGATATAAGAAGTGGGCAGAATAGGCAATATTTGTAAACATTAAACAAATAAATCTTATTACATGCTAGAATGGCATCAATAGCAGTTCAAGGTACAATAGTTTCATGAATTCAGTCTTCTCTCTGTAATGAATATTACACAGAGAAAACTCTAACAGAACACTCTAAACAAAAACCCTGTAGCATAAATCTTTCATAAAATGCTGCAGCTAGCTCTAATTATTAAAAAGTGCTGCATTACAGAATTCTAAAACAATAAATTGAAATATCATTATTGCTTCTTTATGAAGTTAGAAATGATATTGTCTATATGTGTGTGTGTTAATTTTTATTTTATTTCCTAAAATATTACTTGAGCAATTAGTATATAAGGTAAGTGCAATTGATAAATTACATGGCTGCATGAGCCTTTTCATGGTTTTCACTATGTCTAACTTATCTACAAGCCAGTTTCCCTTAGAAAGCCCTCCACAAAGGCATTCATCCCCTTAGACATATAGCCCTTGAGTGCTTTGAAAGACATATAAATGACGCTTTCTTGTATTACGTGTGTAGTATTGGTATTTCTTATTTATAAGATTCTATGAGCCGGTCCTTAAAAGGCGCATTAACGATATTTTCGTATATAACATATATGGCGCAAAAGGCCTTGCATTTCTTTCTTTTCCGAAAGACATACAGAAAGCCTATTGCTCATGCATCAAATTCTGAAGAATTTTATTTCTTCATTGATACATCTTGTTTGGCACATTTTGTGTCGTATTTCCTTCCTTTCCCTATGATATGCACACAGCCTGCAAGTTTTTTCTTCAAATCATGCATAATGTTACTTCTCAAAATATAAAATTTATGGAACAAGAAAAAAAATTCCAGTTTTTGAAGTTTTTAAATCCTATTTCTATTGGCTCCATATTCAGATAAAACAAATCAAACCTATTAAGCTGCATAAAATAGTCATCCATCTTCTGTCAGTATCTCAAAACACTGTCAAAGCTGAAGAATTTTCTTCAAATTTAAAAATACACTACAGAGCAGAAAACATTACATGAGAGAAGAAAACCTATGTATGTACAATACATTGCGTTAAAATATTATTTCTTCCTGTCCACTTAAAGGGGAATCTTGACATTATGTAATAGCATTGGTAACACTTCCAGAATTTGTTTGATTTATAAATGTAAATATCAGTTTTTAAAATATAAAGTTCATTAGCTGCATATTATATTTTCCCGTTATTGTTAAGTATCTGGTTTATAAGTATCAGAAATGAATGTTAATGCTTAGCTGTGATATTTTTACTGTAAATCCTAGGTTGCTAAATTTTTAGAATAAATCTTTAGCCACACAACTGTTAGTGTAAATTAGGCTATGCTATTGAAATTCAATGATTTACCAAGAGAATTTTTTCTTTTTTTATTTCTGAAATAAAATTATTTTCTGAATGATCAATGAAATAACATGACAAAAAATTAAAGGAATGGATAAAAACCAAACTTAAAAATACGATCCAGAAGAGTTTAGCAATGTTAAAAATTTCAATTAAAAACTCTTTATAACATTAATTTTCAGTCATTTGAGCTACTTTATTATACTAAGAATAAAAATATAAAGTATACAAAAAAGAGGTATAACAACAAACATAAAAACTCTTATGGGGAGGATATGAGATAAATATTTAGAGTTTTGGGTGACATTTATTACACATACTATTTAGATTAGAAAATAAAACTCTTCACTGTACTAATTAATAAATAAAGCAGTATTAAACAGATGGCACTGTAAATTAAAGATTATTTGTTCAAGCTTTTTGTTTAAATGATTTTAAATGAAAAAACCCTAAATTTTTAGGTTTCATGAAATGTTTTATATCAGTGGTATTTAAACTTTATGACACTATGGGGTCATAGTGTCATAAAGTTTACATTTGACATAAAAATTCAAATTGCCAAAAACAAGTTTGTGACCTCTCTCAGAGAACTGTTCACAAAAGTTATACACCATCAATACAAATGATTTTTTAGGGTTTTTATCCTCCTTGCGACCCCACTATAAATTTTTGCAACCCTATCTAGGTACATGACCCATAGTTGGAATACCACTGCTTTATATACTTCACACCAGAGTTATTTACTACATTGAAAAAGATTAGAAGATGAGGGGCTTCCAAAAGAGGTTTTGCCCTGGCCTAATTCATGTGCTTAACTTTTTATTCCTTTTCAATTATGCAATGCGAGCCATACCAGTAGGCTCACATTGAAGACTACAAGTTGAAAACCATTGCTATAAAACTGTACACATTGTTTTATTTTCATTACACTAAAATAAAGTACAGAAACAATTTCTATAAATGCATGAAATAACATGTATATCCTGTTTCTATTTAATGAAACTAAGACAATATGTTTTTATTGATGGAAAATAATTAAATATAAGCTTAATTACTAAATTTATAATCAAAAACATACAAATAATTTATCATCATACTTAATTTCATTTATCTTAGAAAGAAAAATAAATTATCCAAATAACTGGAGTTCAAATAGTTGAAATTTAATAAAAAAAATCATTCTTATAGTACAAACTCTGAGATACGGACTTGTTAGAGATTTTGGCGATTCTGGATTTGAGCCAATATTGCAGCTGGTGGTCGCTCATTTGAGCATTTGTCATAAGTTTTCAATAATAAAGATTCTTTGTCTTTCTTTATTGAAAAATTCTTGTTCCTTGTGTTCTGTTTGTCTGAAACCAAACAGGTAACTTCTCTCAGCTCACCATTTGCTTTGCGACCCCCCACTGTATTGAGAAAGTTGTTTGTTTTGGAAAGTTCTACCATCCCTTACAGTTGTGACCATTACTTTTATTACACTCTCTACTTAAGGCTCATCTAGAGCTGGCAGTAGACATTTTGTGGCCAAGTGCAATTTTTGAGGGTCCAAAATTCTGCTGCCAAGCACCTCTGTAAATTCTAAAAATTTTGCAGTCCCTAAATTTTTCACCCTATTGCCTTCCCTAAATGCTAAAGATTTTGTCATCCCTTAATTTTGTTGCCTGGTATCAGCAAGGGGTGCTTAAGAGAGAGTTCAAAAGTTCTAAACTCCGCTGCACTGGAAGGGAATCACATTGCATCCATTTATGAGTACAGAAAGAAGATGCCCTTTATGGGAGCCTTTTGATAAATGTTCCTACCTCTCACTTAATGCAAAGAACTGGGGTCCACCTGTACCAGAATTAGAGACAAGGAACATGTAAATTAAATTGACTTCTCCTAAATTCTGCCACCTGGTTTGCCCATATGATCTCTAGCACTGGTCCTGGACATATCTGAATAACAAATCAATTATTCTCAAATTAAGCAGCACTAAATGTAATCTTTTGGCATGTAAGAATCATTTTCAAAATATATTTTTTGCATATGGAAAGAAATTTCTGTTAAATTTCTTCTCTTCATCACAATCAGTACTTTGCAGCAGAGTTAACTAAAGTCTATAATCATCGCCAAGCATAATATGTCAACATGAAAGGTTACCAAGCTCTTTGATATTCAGTAGTGAATTCTCAAGCTGCAATGATGAAAGCAAAAAATAGTAAAATAGTGATTCGCCAGGTTGGCATCAGTGTCAACGTGAAATTAAGAATAGAGACTCTCCACATGTTTTATTATGGAAAATATCAAATTCACAAATTTAAAGCATAAAAAAAATTCTAAATAAAAAGTTATTGGTGACTGAGATGTCCAGATTTTAGATAATTCAAGATATGGGACATCTGGATTTCAGACCTTACCCTGTATATAAAAATTTTATCATCTTTATGTATTAAGAACTTTGCAGTATGATTACTTTTGTTTTCTCTCTCTACCCAAAAGAAAAGCTCACTATAAAAATTAAACTAAAACCTGAGGAAAAGTCTTAATATACTACAAAACTTTTAACAAAATTTGTAAATGATTTAGCTAACTGCATTAAATTTTTCAATAATGAATATAAATATATGGTATTTTAAAGTTCTCCTCTCTAAAAAATATTTAAAAAAAATTTAAACTAAGACCCTTCATTTATAATTTCCCAGAATACATGTCTTAAACTGTAACAGGTCTACATAATAATAATATGAAAACAGCTTTTACTTTTTTAGATTTATTAATTGATTAGCTGTTACCCGGAATGCATTATAGTGCTACTTAAAGGAAAGAAAGTGTTTGTGTTTTAATTCTATTTATTGAAATGTTTTTGGATACACAATATTTTTTTTTCTGCATCTGGTGTGGGCAATTTCACTTTTCTACACACACAGCAACATTCCTGGTGCTTCATTCTTTAATTTGAGGGCTCTGCAATACATTATAATTTATCTATCTTTCCAATGACCAAACTTGGATGAAGACTATAATCATAATTAGCATCGTAATGAAATACACCAAGATTTAAATCAGCGTGCGACGTTCGTCTAGATTGAGCAAGGTGCACTCATATATTTTTTAATCTTGCTTCCTGTTGCTCGTTTGTTTCATACGAATGGGCTTGGGCAGTGTGTACCTGACAAGGAGGTATAAACTGCTTGGTACTTGAACATTTTCCTGCATGTTATTGCATGAAAAATTAAATATTTTACGCTTTGCTGAATGATAACACACTTTGAAATATTTTAATTTGGGCAGTGCAACACATTTTTCTTAAATAGCCCAGTTTTTTTTATTAAATTTGAAACAAAGTAATATAATTGCATTTTCCAGAGCGGCAACACAATTTTGTTATATCGCCAGGATTAAATTTGAAACATATATATCTTACACTTTTTCAGAGTGGCAATGCAAAGATTTCAGATCGCTGAGTTTTTAATCAGAAGTTCGTTAAATTCACATAAAATAAATGTATATTGAATTTTTTTGGAAAAAAGTGGATGTCGATCTTCCCCAGGGCTCAGAAAAAAATTGTAGAAAGTTTGGTGATGATAGCTATAGTAGTGACTGAGTGTATAGAGAACAAACAAACAAACACACAAAAAACATCCTTCTTTATATAAATAGAGAGAGAGAGAGAGATTACAGCAAAGCATTTCAGGGTTATTTGCCTTAAGGCTGTTATTGTGGATAATTTTTGCAATTCTCTCATTCTTCTAAAAACAATCTCCCTATATCCTTGTTTTTATTCTTAAAATTTCTGGGTTACCATTTTCCTGATACCAATTCAAAGTAAAAACTTGTTAGGCTTTATATTGCCTTCAGAAAGCATTTGCAATTATGGCATTATAAGAAATATTTTTTCATAGACAAATAAATTTATAAGTTATAATTTCCAAATTCCACGAAAAGTTTTCTACATACTTATAAAGTAATCACAAAGATTAGAAAAATTAGTAAACAGCAAAGCTTGATTAAAAGAAGATTACGCTTACCCGTCCTTGGACGGGATGATTTGCAAGTGCATTCAGTATACCTTTCACACTTATTTCCTTCATATCCTTCAGCACACTGGTCACAGATATAATCACTTTCACCAGCTGGAGACTGAACAGAAGTGCAAGAGGGAGAAAAATTGTTTTCAGGTATTTGTAGTGGACATGCACAAGGTTTGCAGTCATCAGGCGTACCAATTGTTGCATTCCCATAATATCCACGAACACAGCGCTCGCATTTTCGTCCAGTTGTATGATGCATACAGTTCTAAAAAGCAATTAAGTACATCATATTTTTAAACATTATTATAAAAAATTGTATAAAAGTCATTCAGATATTGAAATAAAAATTTCAGAATTGAAAACTAAAAATTACCTCACACCGACCAGCTGCATTGTCGCATGATTCAGCATGATTGTAACAGTCACATCTTTCACAAATATGACCTATTTTTGGACCAGTCACAGATCTATAACCAGGTGCACAAAGCTATGAACAGAGATAAAACTGAAAAATTAACAGATTCAATTTCTTTCAGAGTTAACAAATTGATACTTTCTAAATCAAAATTGGAATAATTATTTCCTTTATAACAAAGCTATATCACCCTTGAAATTTAAATAGTTAATTTACACGTATTCATGAATCCACATGTTAGGCTAAAGTTATGAGATATTCTATACAAAGTGTAAAAAAGAAATAAGTAAAAATAAAAATAAAAAAATACTTCACAAAAGGCACTGAAGAAACTTTTTAAGACAGATTTAGACTGTTCACTTCTTACTAATATTGTAAAAATCTTTGCTAAGAAGAAAAAAAGTTTTTTATAATAATTTTATATTTATGATTAAACCTATTATATGCAATAATTTTTATATGACTTGTAATAATTAAGATGAAAGAAAAAAAAGGCAGTCAAAAAATGTCATATTACAATACACCACCTCAGAAAAAATTTACCATTGAATTTATTTTATTAAAATACATTAAAAACTTTAAAATATGAAAAGTTATATAAATACTTTGCTCTCTTTTTAAATAAAAACAATACTGATTGCTGACAGCTCTTAAAACTAAATCTTTATGGTCGCATAATACTATTAAAACTCTACTCAAAAAGAATTTCAGTTTTAAAAGCTTTGACATTTGATTCTGAATTATTTTTTTAATGCAAAATGGCATGAATGGGAAAATATTTAAAAAGTACACCAATGTTTCCAGAAATTTTTTCAAAAATGCAATTGAAAATAATTTTGAAAAGCAGAAAAATATTTAGAAAATTAAAAAATAAAAATAATTAAGATTTAAAAAAAATTCCAATTTAATCTTGGTATGCAAATTTCAGTTTAACATTTCAAAACCTTTTTAAGCTAATCAATTACAATAAACCTTTAGTATAAAAATTAAAGATATAGAACATCTACAGCTCATTTAAAAACTTAAAATGAGCTTTTGAATTTGTAAAGCCTAATTGTCAGAAAAAAACTATGATATTACTGCATCATAAATAAATGCCACACAGAAACTTATGTATTTATTTAACAAAGAAAATAATTATTCAGGATGTAGTTGTGCATTTATTTCACTGGCACATTTGTGCACAAGGCTTGCAACAAATATTTCCCTCGAGTCGCAATATTTTCTATTTCACTAAAATATCAAATATGTAAACTGAAAACAATAAATACCTAAAAGATGTTTAAACACAATAGAAATTTTGCTTTCAATCTATTTTAGGGTATTAGAAGTCTGCTTTGTTTCTAATAATATAAAACATCAGTTATTGCAAAATCTGTGAAGTCCATATAAAATGATTTTATAAATGGGAAACTTAACATTGCACTTAATTAGGCACATTAATAGTATCAATGAAAGATCTTATTCATTATTTGTTAGAAACAAAATCTATTTATGTCAGATGCAATTTTAATGAAACTGAGAACACTAACATCTCTTTAATATGTTAAAAATTACTAATTAATCATGTTCAGTACCAGAAAATGGCATAAAACTTGTGATTATTAAATATTACTTAATACTAATTTTACTAAGCACTAAAAACTGGAAAATAAATAACAATAACATGAATTATGTTTATAACATTTCAGTAAAATATTGTATCAACGTACTTCACAAGATAAACCAGCATAGCCTTGAGGGCAAACACACTTCTCTACTGATCCTATTTTTCTCAAACTTTTTGAATCTTTTGCTGCTATTTCCATGCCAATATTATGAAGCCTATACATACAAACAAAATGCTACATGTACAATGGTTTTAAAAGAGAGTAATTAAAAGCATTGATTTAAATATGTATTTGCTTACACCTTTTGACATTTTGTGCTTTTCATAAGCATCATTCAATTCTATAATATTTACAAAATTAATGATTATGCATAAAATAGTCCTAAAGTTCAAAAAGAAATTCTAAAACTACTGTTTAATTAAAACACTGGACCTGAAAAACAGAAATTTTATTTTAAAACTTTAAAAAAAAATCTAAATAATACATTTAAATTTGCTTAGCATACAAGATACATACATAATAATTATGAAAAATAAACAAACTTCATGAGCAAATATAAGATGTCATGCTACTCAGAAGATTTAATGAAGAATGAATTTTAAAAAAGAAAATTAGAATTTGTTTCTGTGCTTCTAATGACAGATAAATAAACGCATTTAATAGAATAAAAAATAAATATATAAAAAAAATCTGACATATGATTTTACATTAAAATAAATATTTTGAGCTATTTCAGTGAAGTTTCCATTGAAGAAAATACCAAATGAATTGATACATGAATTAAATTTACTCAATGCTACAAGAAGCAAATGTAGCATTCAAATTATTCAGATGTAAAATAGTCTAGTAGTAAGAATTAATTAACATTTGCATCCTAGTATAATAAATAAAACTTCACGTGTATACAATTCCATACCACTGTTAGCAAAAAATCAGCCATCTCTAAACATAATTTTTTCCTCATTTTAAAGCTTATATAAAATTTAACATTGTTTTGAAATCCTTATTAAAACCTTGTTGGCAAACAAATAACAACATAATCTCTCCATGATGATAATAATGCCCTTATTTTTATTTAAATATTAATGATTGTGTACAAATACATAGAAAATTTTGGGCAATCGTTAAAATCTGAACCCTTTCAATTTTTTTAAAAATTTTATTCTAGTTCCTTTTTAGAAAGTACTAACTAATTAATTACACACACACACATATGTAGTTTAGAAAAGTAATAATAGACAGTTTAAAAAAAGTAAGCATTAAAAAATTTGGTAATTTTCAATAAGTAATTAATTTTTTAAATCAAAAATGACTAACATGTATCCTTTTTTCTTACCTGCAGTCTATCTGATCTGTATGAAATTTTGCTCGAATAAGAAGTCTTGTTAAATTATTTAGAATTAAAGTGAAGTCTTCTCTACTGACAGAATTTGTGCCATCTTCACGTGGTGTTAAAAGAAACCATCCCTGTTCACGCAATGGTACAGAGATAGCAACATTATCGTATTCCGGTCGCACACCCCAGTTATATCCAATTTGTTGGCCATTACCCTAGAAACGAGAAATTGAAAATTAAAAATAGACATTCATTCAGAAAGACTAAATAATTACAACAAAATAATTTCAGTAAAAATCAAACATTAATATTTTTATGCTATCTTTTTTCCTCCAGATATATAAAATTTAAATTTTACTTTGAATTTTCAGATAGCTGCATGATGTAAAAGAATATCAGCACAATGCAAAAATATTATTTTAGCAGTGCATTATTTCGCTTAGAAACATTTTTATTGTTGATGTTTAAAAGAACTAACAGATGCAAGGGAAGTTAAAGCATCAGTGCAGCTTCTTATATATCAGAGTGTGGCCATACAATTTCACAACTTGGAGAAAACATCAGTTAAAAGTTAATATATTGTTCATGTATGGTGGTTTCAATCACCATGGGGACTTTTATAAGTGATTCATATTAAACTTTCTTTATTGCCTATTTATTTAAACAAAAATAAAGTTGGCAGTACTTTATTACATCTGAAATGTAGCGCATCTATGGAAGATTTCAGACATTAAAATTTTTATTATTTTATTTTGAATTTTCAGATAGCTGCATAATGTAAAATAATATCAGCACAATGCAAAAATATTATTTTAGTAGTCTATTATTTCTCTCATAAACATTTTTATTGATGATGTTTAACAAAACTAACAGATGCAAGGGAACTTAAAGCATCGGTGCAACTTCTTATATATCAGAATGTGGCTATACAGTTTTTAGATAGACGAAATTTTTTTCTCTTCTGCTAAAGAGAAGTTGAATACCTCCATATTCTTGGCTATTCACTTGAACACTATCTGATCAATATAGTTTACTTAATTGGTAATGTTCTTCCTCTAATCATCCAGCATCCCAGGCATGTACAGTAGGCAATGAAGCAAAATGTTGCTAGCTGACAGAAGTGCAAATGCTTCATATTGTCCAATATGTGCTTGAGCTCTAATATATTAACTACAGATCTCTGAAGCCACAGTACATAAGTCAGCAATTTATTTTAAAAGTACCTATATTAATATTAGTAACAGGAGTATCTATACTATTATTACTACTTCAGGTATTTTGAAATGGTTCACATGGTGTAAAAACTGAATTACTGAGTTTGAAAAAAATATAAATCAAAATTTTTATGAGTTTACTTCTTATGGAATTCTATTGCACGAAAGCAGCCTTGTCTAATGGTCATAATAATATAATTTGTTGTATAATCATCATCTTATGTAATTTGATCTATAATGATATTACTTTTGCATCCCTTTCTTCTTATGCTAAATTTCAAAACAAACATACCTTGGAAAAAACTATTTTACAAGATCCTAACATATGAATTCAAAGCTACTAAGTAAACATACACAACACAATTAATACCATCAACTAATGTGCCAAAAGCAAGTTTTTTTTAATATAAAAATAATTAATTACAATTAAATTCTTGTTTATTTACACTTCAAAAAGCTTTTTTTATTTCTTTTATTAATCAGCATAATGTAACAAATAATCTTAGATTGTTTGACTTTGAAAAAGCACATTAAGTGATGAAATTTTTATTAATATTATCTTTTCCTTATTAAAAGGGAAAGAATTCCTTTAAAAAATTTTAATTTATTTAACACAATTAATCAGTCTTATAAGAGCTAACATTTCATTCATTTTGGATCTAATAATTAATGTAATGCAGAATATTAATGCTTTGATTTTGAAAAGGGCATGATTCATGAGCACTTCATTAAGTCCATGGTCACTGATATAGAAAATTCCTTTTTAATTTATGAACATAAACGATCAGCCTAATAAAATTAGAAGCTTATATATTTTATACTTTAAATTAGTCATCAAATGGCTGTACAATTATTTTTTTCTTCAGTCCCACACAAAACAATTGTCTTTTTATTTGAGAGGGAGGGGATTTTACACTTCTTAAAATCAACAGTTCTTTGAAATTTGCCTAAAATTATCTAATCTTGTTTTATATTTTTAATGGGGATAGAAATAGATGACATATGGTTTTCATTTAGATTGGTCTCAAATCTCCTCATATTCAATCCCCTTATCCCTCCTCCCCTTATATTTTTCACTGGCTTATTCATGTCACTTTTTTGCTGATGATCATGTCATCAAGAGATGCTTCCTAAGATCATTTATTTCTCCTGGCCATCTTATTCTCCAGATACTTCACATGTATTTGTGATTTTTGATTCAAGGCTTCTTGAAAGATCACATATGTCAGGAAAGTATGTAATCTTTGTTCGAGCTGAAAGTCAGCATATTGAAATATGCCTCTTGTTCTTTGTACCATAGTTGATAACGCCTTTAATTAAGCAATATATTATGATTTTAAGACACATTCAAGATGAACCAGTTATTTTGAAAAATTAAATTTCATTATTATAAAATTTTGATTCTTTGTCTTATAACTGTAATCACTGCAGCATTCTGTTTCTAGTGGCAAAGACATGAAGTAATTTTTTTTTTTTTTTCAGAAACAACTTCCTAACAACTTCAGTGCCATGTAAACAAATTTCATTCGAATTTGCTGCTGAGATCAAATATTAGTGAAATGAGCCATTTAATTATAATCACTTTGCATATTAATTATATTACTGAATTGAAAAACTTTGCTGTCATTGATTTAAAGTTAAATATTAATTAAATGTAATGAAATTTACACTGAGCAGAATGCTACAGTATATAACCAAAATTTAAGTTAAAGAGCCTTATAACTAAACAGAAAACTTACCTCTAAAACAACATCAGCATTTTCTGTGAAAGTACCAGAAGTATCACCTCTTGCTACAACATAGCTTATTGTAAACTTTAGATCTGATCCATAAGAATAAAGCTGGAATAGCATATAGAGAATGAAGTGTGGTTTAAAACCTTCAAAAATTACAGAGGATGTTCACACACTTTTAGAATGATTTCAATAAAGAATTTTAAAAAAGCAAATATTTTGGAATAATAATTTCTAGCAGCAGCTTATTATTTAAAATGGGAAATATCATCTGTTACTTTTAAATTTATTCTTCTTTCAAAATGTCACATATAAACAAGCTGTGGATTGAAGGATATGTTTCTGTGCTTTCTGAAGAGAAATATTTCTATTCCATAATTCATTGTTGTAAAATGCTATTAAAACTTTTAACGGCAAAATAAGCAATGATATTAATCATAAAGGGAAATACTATCAATCATTACTTCTATATAAAAAGAAGATTCCAAATGAATAACTTAAAAAAATTAATGTATTGTATCTTATGTTTCTAAAGTTAAATTTCTGAAAATAAGAGAAAATCCACTGATGCAGAAATCAATTGCAAATTCTGCAAGTACATCTGTAGCAACAATAAATATAACGATAAACCAAGATTTACAACTTATGAAAGCTTAAAAATATAATGTTCACCAAGTTTTGCCAAGACATGTGGCTCAATGCAAAACAATTTGTAGATTAACTCTGTATAAGAATTATTTAGTAAGAAATAAATGGAAATACATTGAGATCCTTGATTAAGCATCCGTTTACCTAAATGACTGCAACAAAAAAAAAAAAAAAAAAAAATGCAGAAACCTGGCTACGTCAATGTAAAGAATGTTTCAGTAGGATTTTAATTATTGTCACATATTCTCTTACAATGGAAAATAAAAATAAAAAAAAAAGTGCAAAAAAAGTGTTTAGATCTATTCAACACACTATCCAGAGAACATTCAATGTCCGATATTTACATTCCAATGATTCTCAAAGAGTGAATCTTCATCAAGAAAAAGCAACAAGTCACACTTCAAAAAGTACCCCTCCATTCCTTAAAAAAAATAAAGACTGATGCAGGTATTGCTCATACACCTTTTCGGTGTGTTCCTGCAAACTCCCCTGAGATTTCACTTATGTCTATCGTGATGGGTTTTCACTCTTTCTAAGCGCAAACCCACCATGATTGATGGACTTTTCATAATAGTAGAAGAGGAATGGAAATCAATGCCCCTGAAAATTTTATGAAAACCCCTTTTATTCATGGAAATTACAATGCAAACATAGACCAGAAAATGCCTGATCAGATTGAACATTCCAAAAAATAAGGTTTATATTTTGAACATTAATTAAATGGTAACAAATTTGTTCTAAAAATGTATAAACACCCTCTGTTAATAAATTAATTTCAAAATTTATTTAATTGAAGTATATTTTTAAATGAATAAAACTGCCTAGCATATAAAGAAGGAAAGCCTGTTTTTAGTTTGATTACCTTTTTTCCAAGATAATCTGGTGGAGCAAGCCAATAGTAAGTATTCATGTCTGATACATCATCATTCGCAATTACAGCATTCCCATTCTCAAGGGTGGGTTTTGCAATACGACTTCCTTTGAGATCAGTGACACGCCAATCCTCAACATTTTGGACCTACATAATTTTTTTAAAAAATTTATCAACATAAATATAAACTTAACTAAGATAAAAATCACTGATAAACACCTAAAAGAAATGAAGGTGAAATTTTTTAAATAAAAACATCAATACAAAGAAATATGAAAAAAATTGAGTACTAAAATATATAAAATTAGTTATTATGCATACTTTACTTCTCATTGAATTCTATGCAAAACTGTTTATTAACTATGTATATGACTTCATAATTTTGAAACATTTTTAGTATTCCAATAAATAATTAAATACATTTAAAAGATAAATTAACCAATTATACTTCATTAAATTTTCTACTACCATTTATTCCTGTATTAATAAATATTTGATACTTTTTGCTATAATTTAGAAGTTTACCCAAAATTTCCTGTGTTACCATTTTAATACAAAATCAAAGTCTCTCAAATTTAGTACTTACACTGTTTTTATTGTCCGTAAATGAAATTTAAATAGCTATTTTCAGTTGTTCTCTGTTAAATTCAAGTGTTATTTTTAATACTTTATTTTTATAAATGCCTATAAACTGTTAACTTTTATGTCGTAAGACAGCTGAAATTTATAATCAACAAATCAATCTGTTATCTCCATATTTTCAATTAAATTTTAAAAATATACATTATTTTGTAAATTATCAATAAGCATATATTTTATTAATTCAACTTTAAGATGACCTCATACAAGAAATAACCTTGTGTTTTTGAAGAAGTTTTGCATGAAAAAAGATAAAGTTGCATGTTAGATGTCTTATATATATATCATTATTCTATTAGGAAAAATAATTAAACAACCTAAATATTAGATCATGGAGATCACATGAATATATTTTTCCTTAATACAAAATTTTAAGGGATAAATTATCCTAATATATTGTATGTGTTTAATATATTTTATGTGCATATTTTATGCATTAATACATTTATGTTACAAATGTTTAAATGCACATGCATAATTTTCAAAAAGCATTTCATAAGGCATTTATATACCATATAATATTTTACTAGTAATAAAATTAATTTTTTATAATATGATCAAAGCCTATATATGTAGGAATAGATGAATAATAGTAAAAGTTTTGCATTCCATCAGCACAATAAATGTTTTCCTAGCATTTCTTGCACATACAATTATATATGAATCAATATTTTGTATTTCAATTAAATTCAGACTAATTTAAAAGAAAACTTATCCTTTGCAAGTTTTCTTTTATATCAGAATAATGTTAAAAATTAAGAAAATTTCAATAATTTAAAGTGTATTATATTATAGCTGCTTATTCAAAGTGAGCCACCACAAGTCTTGTTTAGATTACATGTTACTTGCTTGGACAGATTACAATTTCCATATTTATCAAAAACAGACAGCAAAGGTTACTTGATATAAGTTACATTATTACATAATTTATTATATTATATGTGCAAGTAGTTATATAATATGTACACATAAATATAAAATCAAGAGATAACTAAAATTTAATTAATTTTGCAACATACTACCTGACTTTAATAATTAATATCTTTTTGCAATTTCTAGATTCTTAATTACAGATACTAACGTTAAATGATTTTAGCTTTCAGAAAATCATATTTGATGAACCATCTGCATTCCTCTGACCAGAAAACTAAGGCTATGGCATACCATATTAGCTGATAAAGCAGTTTCAGTTACTATATTGCATACTGTAGCAAATATGTTCCACAGTCCAAAAGATGACAATGAAGAAATTTTCTGATACAAAAACAGGATTTCATTAAAAACTGAAAATCAATTCCTCTTTAGCAGCTAGTGTCATAAGACAAAAAGTCTAATTTATGATTCATTAAATTAATAATCAGAGCTCTTTAGATCTCCCCTCCCATGTGCATTTGTAAAAAATATTCATATTCCCCATTATCTAACATTTAATATATGCTAAAATACTCGAATTGACGTTTTCTTAATTTATTTAATGTGTTATTTTAGTGTGCTATAGATTGGGAAACACAGTTTACCATTAGTTTATTATAAATTTTAATTATAATTACAAAATTTATAGCTTTTAATATTTTAATTTTTTTAATCATGTAAAGGTCACTCTTATGATATATTATGATATACATGTTTTAAATAGCTGGATCTCTGAAGTATTTCAGACATTGTGATTTTCTGTGCCTAGCAAAACAAATTTTGATTGGAAATAAAGCCACAGGTAATGATGTGAAAGTAAAATTGCCATTATTGAATGTGAGTTAAACCATTTAACATGTATTAACAAAATTAATATACAAGTTACCGTTAATTCAAAACAAATGATAATACTAATTAAATCATATTTGATGTAAGTTTCATTTTAGAACCTAAAATTAATTGATAAAATGCACCAGTATATTCAGTGCATGGTTAAAAGCAAAATTCATTTTTTAAGCTGAAAATTAGCATTCCTTAAGTTCTAAAAATAAAGTATCTAAATATTATTACTAACAAAACAGGTTGTTTTAATAATAATTGAAAAAATATGAACACAGCAATTTTGATCATGTCGAACAAAATTTTCTTAATGAGTAATTTGAATTTGTTTCATATACTTATAAAATCTAAAAAAAAACTATGATAAAATTTTAACTTATTCCACTTTAATAGGTATATTTAGTGAACACACTATTGTGATTCCCCAGTCTGCTTCTGTACATTCATCTGTGATTCCAAAGCAAAAACACTGAGAACATCCATCTGGATTATCCGCAGACAAGTGATAAAATCCTTGCTTGCAGCGATCACATCTTGGTCCTTCTACATGTGCCTGTAAAAATCATATTATATTTTAGTGAATATGAATGCATATATATTTCCCTCATAATATTATGAATGCTTAAATCATAGTTGTTTTAAATAAGCTATCACTTATAAATATATCAAACTTAAGCTTTCAAGACAATACAAATGCTATGTGCATATACAAGTATATATAAGCTTTCTGGACAAAATAATCTCAGTTTACATGAAAATGCTCAACTTTCCACAAAAGCAGCTGCAATTATGTCTGGTCAGTTACTATCAGTTTGACAATAATTTGGTAAATAACATTAATTTCTGTATATTCTTCTAGTAACAAATCCGTAGTTAATCTAAATGGATAAAATGGCTTTGCCTGTCATTCATTTGTTGTTTTAAATAGTTGTATAAATTTTCTATGGAGTTTAAATCAAGATTCTATTGGAAAACCAAAATACAAGAATGCTTTAGCATATTCATCATGGCTATCCCTCCTAGTTCTTGCCTTGTATACATCATACAGATGCTACCTTAGGAGCCTAGATGTGTGTTCCAAAGACAGTATACAAAAGTTAAGCCATAAATGTCTGGAAAACTAATGTAATTAACAATTAACAATTTGAATTAAGCAAATTGTAATGCCATGCTAACCATGTTAATAAAAGGATCCATTTCATGTTACCAAAAGGCCCATTTTTAATAATCGAAATGTGCTCAGAACACTAAAAAATCACTTAGAGTTTTAACAACATTTTGACAGAGAAGGCTTCATATGATGTATGTGATAAACTTAAGCTTCACATCACACCAAAACAAGCAGACACATATTTCTTACAACCAAATACAAGAGCCAAACCAAAAATAATGCTACGGCTGCCCAAATTCCTTTATTAATTGACATAGATCATTTAAACTCTACAACATGTATTAAAACAACATGTATTAAAGATGACTCATTTTCTATATAATTTGTATATGCATAATATCTTTTTCTTCTCTGCAAGCAAATAATGGATAAAAAAGTCCAAATAAAGTATCACCATTAAGTTCCTGACAAAGGAAAAATGCAATCAATCCAATATCAACAAATCACTACAGAATATTTATGGAGATGATACCACTGAAAACAGCAACGTGCACAGATTAATGAAAATGCTTAAAGAAAAGGAAACCAACACTGAATGCAAACTACTTAATGGAAAGCTATCAAGAGGCTACCTAATTTTTTCCAAAGAAAATGCAGGAGTTGGTTTTATCAATAGTGTATATGAATTGCTTGCAATGAAGACTACGCATAGCAAATTAGTATAGAGGAAGAAGCACTCCAATGACATGTATCAGTTAATCAAAAAATCTGATGTTTACAACACATGACTTCCTTGTACGGAATATTAAATTATACGCATTTTTTGCTGTATTTCATTTAACTTTAATTCCTCGAATTTCATTAGAGATGTATTTCTCATTCAATTAAATTCAGTTCTCATTTTGCGACAAGGCAAAAATACATAAAACCTCAAAATATCTTTATTAAAAATTGAAAAATATAGAAAAATATAAAACATAAATACTGTTAAAACAATTAAAAGAAAAATTTTTACAATTAAAATTAGTGTTTCTATGCAAAAACGAGCAATACGGCCAGCGGGCAAGGAGGCAGCTTTTTTGGTGCACAAAACTTAAAAGTTTACTTTTAGTCTGACTTGGTAAAAACATACTGAAGGCATAGAAACTAACTTAATTTGTTGTGGACGCTATGCTGAGTCAATATATGGGATAATTTATTAACTTAAATGACTATTCCAGAATGGATTAAGCATGATTTAATTCGCAATAATACAAGACCACATTATCTTTGTTGTTGCGAAGCTTAGTTTTTCTGGATTAGCAACAAATCCACTATTCTGTAAGTTTTAAATGTAAACAAATATGGCTGCTATGGTTAAAAAAAATAGGCTTAGCTGCATTTAAACAACTTTTAAATTGTTGATAATTGTACAACTATTGCATTCAGGTTAACTAAAGGCATAAAAACCTTAAATGGAAGATAAGAACAACATAATTCAATCATTTTTAAAACACAATTTACCAACATACAAGGATAAAAATCTGAGCTCACTGGGCCGAGTAACAGAGTCAGTATATATTTACATAATAGGGTTTACTATATGTTGTTAATATTAAAAAAACAAAAGAAAAAATAGTTGGTGAAATTCAAACCTTGCAGATGCATTCTCCTTCACATATTGTTCCTCCAACTGTTCCAGCACTGTGACAAGGACAAGGTTCACATCGTGGGTAGTTTCTATATCCAACATCACAACTATCGCAATTCTTACCTATAAATCCAGTTTTACAGAAACAGTCACCAGGTTGCTAAAATTGTAAAGAAAAATGTGTGAATTTTCATCTCAACTGTTTTATATGAAATTTATATGTAAATGACTTCTTTAAAAAAATTAATCGGATTAATCAATTAAAAGATTTGAAAGTTAATATAAAACCTAGAAAATTAAGTTATGCCATTTGGCAATTGAAGACAGAAATTAATTCCTTTAATGATGCCTTTGAGAATTAGAAGATAGGAAGAAAGAAAGAAAGATATTTTTCGTGGAAATTTTTTTAATTTGATTCTGAGGAAAATGTTTGTTTTCAGTGCTACTAAATCTCACTGAAAATTTTTAGAAAAACTTATCAACAATCAGGCATTTAAAGAATAAATTTAATTATTCTAATGAATAATCTAAATGATTTAGATTCATTTCATTTTCAGTTTTAAATTTCATTTTCTAGAATGATTTACTGTTTTGCATAAACATATCAGATAAAATAAATATTATAAAATATTGCTTTTCAATATATATATATATATATATACACCACATAAATTAAGCCCTGAAAGGCTAATGAAAATATTCACAAAAATATAGAAATATGCATTGATGAACTAATAGTATTAAAAATGGAAATTCTCCATTGAAAATATAAATCTCTTTAAGTAACAAAATTAAAAATTAGTGATATTAAATAGTACAAATTCTGAAAAAGTTAAAATTCCTGGATTTATAATTTTACTACTATTGCATTAAACATAAAAACTCATAAAATGGTAGAGCAGAAATTTATTTAGACTGAATGATCATTCATGTCTTAAATGAATATGGAAGCAAAAATTAGAAAAATGATTAAACTTTGACATTTTTCTTTTTCATTCTTTTGTTTTGAAAGAATTAACATGATAATTTGCTTTAATGAATGCTAAACAAGTATCTTATGCTCAATTACAGCATATAAGTAGATTCATAATATATTGAAAACTATATAAAATTGCATTAGAAAACTACATAATGCAAGGACAAAAATACGTAAAATGCTATGGAATGCTTAATGCAAAGCAACATGCAATGAAAAAATAATTGCACAGATAGGTGGTTTTAGGCAAAACAAGAAAAAAATTCTTTGCAAGTACAGAGTGCTAACACTTTCTTTTCAAGCATGAAAATTAATAGTGTATCATTATGAATTCTTAATATATCATCAACCATTAAAAAATTTTCTTTGAAAATAAAGCTAAGTTTATCAGTTTTTAAATCGAAAAAATATTATGTTTTGTTACTGAAAATTACTAGCATTAATCTCCTTTACTTTTGCATGTAAAGTTTTTATTCCTTCAAATACTGGGAAAGGGGGAAATAAATGTTTAAAAAAAAAATCGTTTGGAGATAGATGTTCTAGAAATGGTTACATTGCTAAATGCATATCTTACGTACCAATAAAAAATATTTAAAAAAATTCCGTATATTTTAAAATTTGTTTTTCGGAAATATTAAAAGATTATTATTACTATGTGGTACTTTTCTTAAATTCACAAGGAAAATTTTAAGGATGAATGAAAAAGGAAATACAACATTCATGAGTAAATAAAAGGTAGAGATTTTAATAAATTAATGAATAATAATAAGAAATTGTAACAGTTAAGAATTAATTTAAAATAAAACTAATCTCTTAAATATATTTTGCAAAAACGGATTTTTTCCTCCCTTCATAAAGTGATTTTTCAAGCTCAAACAAAGCCTTCTTATATAATAATAGAATAGCTTTCAATTGAGAAGCTTTTCATAAATTGCAGAATAAATAAATAAAAATGAAAATTCAAAAGTTGCTCTCAAATGAAACAAGGTGTACTGTTTTATTTAAAGAAATGATTTAAAAAACTCGAATAGCAATGCAAGATTGCAATAAAATTATAATACAGCTTAAAATGTATTTAGTTCAAAAACAAATACATTTAACAAAAAATTGAATGTCTTCTGTAATAAAAAAAATTTAGATTAACTAAACTAATAAATTCTGGATGCATTTTGCATACTAAAATATTCAGATTAACTGAACCTATAAGTATTTAAATTTTATTCTTCTCAGATTAATTTTCAATAAATTCAATGTAATAATAAACAATTCAAAATAAGAATAAAGTTTGTGCTTTTTATTTCAGCTTTAGTTTTTCTCTCAAAAAATTAATCAGCCTCCAAAAATAAAGAATTTGAATTTTAAAATAAAAATAATATTTCCACTGGCTTCATTTTTCCCACAAGTAATAAAATGCCAATCAAAATACAGAAATCTAAACTCGTAAGGTAAAAAAATAAATTCAAATATATTATTATGCTTAAAAATAACTGTAACAATATTCAGGTAAACATTTTGTGAATGGAAAATAAAAGGAAATTATTAATAGTCAATGCAGATACCTTTTTCAAACAAGTAAAATCTCTATTATTGCTGAAATAAATACATTCCAGTGCTTTAGGTATTAATAGTATGTTTTTAAACTTTTTTTTAGTTGACAAAAACATATTTTATCAAAGTAACTCAATAGTTTGAAATCTAAGCTACAAGAAATATAATTAAGGTAGAGAGGTTTATACTTTTTTTTTTGTACTACTACCGAACCATGTTGAATTATTTATTTATTAAAAAATGTACAATTGCCATGTACAGCAACTAAATTTAAAATCAAAAAGGAGAAGAATGCACAAATAAAAAAGAATTTTTACACAATAAATGCACAAAATAAGACTACCATAAAGCATGCAAACAATGAAAGCCCATGACAACATGCAGATTCTGCAAAGACAATTTGGCAAACAAGACAAAATTGGTTGCACAGTGCAATAATAAAAAAACATCAGGCAAACACAAAGGGTGCATCTACACAAGCAAAGTTTCAGGCAAACTTCTATGCATTTTCAAAGCACACAAATTAGAATAGTCATTCACCTTACCCCACACTGAAATGAGAAACTGGAAATAACAAAGAATCCTGGCCGCTAAACAGTGTAAAATATATAAACATCAATATTTAAATATAAACAAAATTCACAGTACAATAAATTAGAATCGAACATTTATTGAAAATAGAATTATCTAAAGATATTTCTTGAGGGGGAACTAGACACATAATATGTATAAAAGCGTAAAAGAGTTTTCACTAAAAATATTTTATATTTTGTTACAGTCACGTTAAAATTAAATTTTGGGTCGAGGGGGAAACTTTAGCATAAATAAAAAAGTTCTAATTTTAACCATTCCTGAAGTCTTTATTCTGAAGTCTACCCTAAAAATGCTTACAATAAATCCTTTTGAAATACATCATCCCAAAATTAGTACATAACCATACAATTTTTATTTAATATGAATGACACAAGCATTTACATAACAGCAAATGCAAAGCTTAAGTTTTTCACCCAATAGTACCCAAACCAAAACTATATTTTATCAAATAATAGCAATGGCTGATACTATATTCATTTAATGAGAATTAAAGTAACTTCACTATTCTTGATCTAACATCAATAAATAATTTTCATTCTTCTTGTGCTTGTGTTATGCAACATGTATCCTGCAACTTCCTTTTCTTCTATAATACTGCAAATAAGTGAAGCGAATACTTGAATTGTTAAACAGCAAGTGGATTTATCACATTGCTTTGGAGTGTTTCATAATGTTTACTATTTTAGAAGTAATGCTTAAATAAAGATGATCAGTTGAAATGCTGTGACAATCTGTATAGTTAATCTGTAAAAAAAGCTGCAATTGAATGCATCTAGTTCCATCAACAACTTCTATATTATATTCAAAATCATTATCTCATACACAGGTGTTAAAAATGGCTGCAAGCATTATTACCTTAAATATTATAATTTATCAATTATAAAATGTCTTGAAATAAGTCACAGAAATTTTTAAGAACAGTGGATGGGTATTGTACAGTGTAGGTGAAAAGGTTGTGTAAACATGAAATTTAACTTCTTTAACTGGTATCTGCAGTATAAAAGTTTAATTAATAAAATAGTGATTAATAAGTGAAATACAAAATGTTCCACAATTTTATGTGCAAAATTCACAGTTGTATTTAACAAAATTTTACTGACTTGGATCACTTTAATGCAATGGCTCTTAAACTATGTTACAGATACTCCCAAAGAATACACAGGACACTTTCGAGAAGTACACAAGCCACATTGAAATAACTATTCAAATCTTTCTTAAAAGTTTCAAAGACAGATTTTTCACCAGATTGCTATTTTATTATTCTTTGTTTTCTTAGGCTATATGATTTTTATTATAGCCCCTCAAATTATTCTGCAGTTTTCTTCAGTATTAGAGAGAGGGGCAGTATTAGTGACCAGTCTTTATTTCTCTTCAAGGAGACTGAAACAGCCTGTCTCAATTAGTTCTTACATTTACTGCTAAGGGGGATTTTGTAATCATGAGAGTTGAAAGTCTGATGAAGATGATTTATAGCCTAAAAATTATTTTACAACACATGAAGAAAACCATCTTTTACAAGTGCTGCTAATAAATATAGAGAAAATATATGCCTTTTAAATTCATACATGTGGTTCAAGTAATCTTAAATTTCATTCATTCAAAAAAGAAATCATAACCAGAAGTATTAGTGTAACATCCGTCGCAATTTTCAGAATATGTTTTCATTCATCGTTTAGAATAAAAACATTTTCTGAAAGCAAATGCTTGACATTTTAAGTATGAAATTGAAAGATAAGGATAAAGCAACATCAATTAAACTCCCATTCATTATACTAGAAAAATTGCTATTCACATATTCTGAAAGGAGTTTTAAAGTGAAACAGGAGATATTTGATTAATTTGACCACTTAGCAATTAAAGGAAGGAAGTGTTACATATGAAGAAAGTATGGTGTAATTTGTACTAGTAGTGTACAAGATGTGACAGGCAAGGTTTTCAATAAAGAAAACATTCAGGAAAAATTCCCCCACTTCATTCTTCACAGAAAGACTACAGTCTCCAGAAAATATCAGAATAATATGAGGGTAATACTTAAAAAAGTTGTGAAGACCATTAATTTCATAAAACTGAAAGGATAATTTTCAGATTATTTGCAGTCTTCTGAGAAAAAAATGAAAAGTGAACAAAGTCTTCTCTTCCATACCAATACCTTTCCAAAGAAAATTTGTCTTGTTTGTTTTTTATAAACAGAGATAAGACATTTAAGTTTCCTCTTCTGAACACAAGTGTGAATTTAAGGACAGATAATCAATAATAGACCAAACTGATTTTTATTGCTGATATTTTCCTATGGATAAATGTATAAGGAATTATAAAATTCTACAAAACGTGCTCTCGTCATGTATATCGTAACATGTCTAGGTAATAATTGGAAGATCTGTGATTTTGATCTCAGTGAGACCATAATTAATTTATTATGTTCTCTGGTTCTGAAAAGCAGTAGCACCCAAACTAAAGTATGATAGACAATAATTTGTTATTACTTGATTCTGGTGAATTCCACATTGTGCCTTTCCCCCAGTCACCTTTTAAATAGGAGAAAATATGAATTATTACATTCCCCCATCCCCAAATGGTGGGCCCTCAGCCGACTTTGGCTTGGCCACTACTAAGGCCAGAAGTGGTGTCCACTTTATTATGGAGGCACCTAATGGGTGGGCCACCTTTGCCTCCTATGAAGGGATGCAGTTACAGCCATGCCTTCTCCGGGATTCGAAGCCAGGCCCTTTGGTATCGTAGCCGGCTCCCCTAAACACTATACTGTCTGGGTGGCTGAATTATCACATTCTCCTGTGCATTCTCTCTCATGGCATAAATGATAGCATATCCAGCTACATGTTATTTAATGTCAAAAATTAATTTAATTACCTTTCAATCTCTATTAAATAACAAATCTTTATTTATCACTGCAATATACTCATTACTCTTTCTTATTTGGTTTAAAAAATTAAGCTGTTAAAAAGAATGCTTCTTTTAAAAGCTTTGAACAGATGTCTTTCGCAAAATTGATATGCGCTTATGAGACATTCAGTTTTCCTTACTCACAGCTTTCCATTTGGCTAATATGATAATATAACTTTGACAAAAGTCTATATCTCTATAGCTAATGTCATAACTGCTTTCTAAGGAGACAGCTATTAGAAAACTGAGATACTAAAATCTTGATTTTATAAGCAAAACGAAATTTTAACTTTTATGCAGAAAATCCTTATCAAGGCATTACAAAATATTTTAAAGCATTTTATAGTTTAAAGAAATATAAATTAATACAAATTAATAAAATCATTTTTGCTACCAAAAGAAAGAAAAAAATTATTTTAATTTTTAAAGAACCAATTTCTAAACAGTGTGCCACACAGAAGGATGCAGAAAATAAACCTATCACACAAAAATAAAAAATTAATGACATTTTAATGCACTTTTCTGCTTTAACAACAGTGGCGGCTCGTAATAAGCACTGTGGAACTGGAGAACCCCCTGTTTCCACTTATTATTATTTTTAATATTTAATATAATGAGCCCTTTTTTTCTTTAATTCTTTCCTTATACTTCTACAATATATAATTCTTAAACTTAATGTCAGTAGCCATCCTCCAGTTTATGAAAAAGGTATGAAAGTTTTTGTATGGAACTGCGCTTCACAAGGCTGTTCTGCGCATGCGCTCTTAGGAAGCAGAGTACGAGGCTGAGAGGGAGAGAGCACTGTCGCTTTTTCAGTGCCGAATCTGGAGCATCGTTGGGAGCTGCTTCTTTTTTTTTAATCCGCGTGTGCTGTGTTTAAAAATCATACACCATATTCTTGGTTAGATTATTTTTCAGCTATTCTATTTGATTAATTTTTTTCGGTTCTTTTACTTTACAGAAAACTTTAATCATGTCCTTGCATCCTCAAGTAATAAATTCTGTGACTGTAAGTGAAGAGTTTTCGTTTTCATGCGCTTGCAATGCTTTCAATATAGAAAAATTTCCTCAGTTGTCATCCAGAGATCAAGGAGAAAATTATTGATCTCTTCACGCAAATTAAAACAAGAAGAATAGATTTCATTTTTAAATGAATAGGTAAAGCTTGAACTGTAACCATTTAAGTTAAAGTAATTAAGAAATGTTTAATTTTTCTTTTGTAAATTTCATGGAAGTTTAAAAATAAATTTTCTTTTTATACATGTTTTTTTCCCTTTACACAGGTTTAAAACAAAGGTTAAATTTTTTTGGAACAGCACCCCCACTAATTTTAGCTACGAGCTGCCACTGTTTAACAACAAAATTTTTTAATAATAGCTCTTTTTCTGATTCAGTATGAATAACTCTATACATATTGAGAACATATCTGAATCCAGTTTTCTTTTTAATATCCATCTCAGTAATTGCTGTTAATTCCTTACATATTTGAAGTTTTAAATGTACTGGATTATGCCTTGTTTTCCATGTATTAATTATGTTGTACTTGTTATGCATGTTATGTTATGTAACTGACAACTTGTTATGCAAATATTGTGAATTCTCAACCACTGTATATTAAACTTTTTGTCATTATGCATCACATAAGCAGACAGTCTTCTTGAATTTGTTGCATTATGCCTAAATTGTCTTGTATGTAGGAGCTTCTGTTCAACAGCTATATTGTACTACCACAATTAACATTTAACAAATTCTAAGATGCAATAAGCTTTGTATTCATTACTGAAAGCCAAGGTTGTATTATATTGCGATCTAATATTACAACTGTCACATAGCACTTACGTAACAAAGCCTATTATGAGTGCAAATTTGGGGAGATTCCTTACATACTACTATGCAGACTTTTGCTGCATTTGTTAAAGATGTCTTAGCACCTTTCAAACCCTGGAAAGAATTATGAATCACTTTATATTAAAAAATTAATGAAAAATTATGATAAATAGAGACTATCATAAATATATTGACTAAAGTGAGCATTTCTGATTTAAATATTCGTGATCATTTTTCAGTTCAAAATCCAAGATGTGTGAAATTTTTTATTTTGCTTACATAATTATTCGTTTAATGAAAGTATAAAGGTATACAATGCATTTTTTAAAAGTATGAAACAATGATAGAATTTTTTCTTACCAATCCTTCAATCAGATGACCATCATCTTTTACACAAAATCCAGTCATACCAACACCAGTACACTGGCATTTTCTGCATGGCTTTGTGTGGTTTCTCGGAATATCAGAAGCACGATAATAACCATCTTCACACTGCTCACAGTTAATCCCAGTTGTGTGATGCTGAAATACAGTTGTATATAAGAAATTTTCTCAAAACCATTTTTTAAATATGATTTTGTGAAACTATGCTTATACTATTAGTTGTCAGTAGAGCTGATAGTTAACCCATTGATTATTTATTAGACTGACCATTGATTAGATGATAACTACGTAGCATCAAAGTAAAATAATTTTTGGAATATTGAAATTTTTTATTTCCTTCATCTGATAAATACCAAATGCATTTTTTATTGCTTTTTACTTATATTTTTTATTTCTGCTTTATATATGCATACAAAGATATGAGGCAAAAAAACTTAATTTTTACATGTATTACTCATGAAATCATCATACATATTACACATTAAATTTTCAAACAAATAGATTAAAATGAAAAATTCTTATAAAATGAATAACTCAATGGATATAGAATGAATGTATCTAAACTTCAGAAAAATATAATGAAACAAGTATAAATTGTTGGAAAAAAATTTCATTCTTGAGCAGATCTTTTACTATTTTTAACTTTTCTTACTAGGATAATTTAGAAAATCTTCAGAATTTGAATTACAACAAACAAATATCAGAGCAATTCGCTTTGCATTTTCTTGAAATTCTCTCCTTCGTATTTTCAAATTAAATACTATTCTTTTCAATCCATTTGTTAAATACTATTCTTTCATTAGAACATTGTTCACAAATACCCTGTATGCTGACAAATTAATAATATCAAATAAATAATAATAATCTTTTTTCATAGTGTCTGTACATACGTATGCATGTATATATTTCACATAATTCAAAAATGAGTAGCCTCAGAACATTGAAACTTTCTATATAGGACTGCTATAACATGTAGATATGCTCCTAACTTTTTGGTTGCAATCGGCCGCACCAATAGTATATAAAGATATATACTTTACACACCAAAAGTATATAAAGATATTTTTTATATTGTTGTACGTTGGTAAATTGTGCATTTTTTGCTTTAAACATGATTGAATTTATGTGTTCTTATCTTTCGGTTAAGGTTTTTATGCCTTTAGTAAATCTGCATGCAATATTTGTAGAGTTATCAACAATTTAAAATATGTTTAAATGTGGCTAAGCTTAAATATTTTTATCATAGCAGCCATATTTGTTTACATTTGAAACTTAGGAGAATATTGAATTTGTTGCCAATCTAGAGAAACTAAGCTTTGCAACAACAGAGATAATGCCTTCTTTTATTATTGTGAATTAAATCATGTTTAATCCATTCTGGAATTTATTCAAGGAAATAAGTTTTAAGATTAACTTCATAATTTTTAATATATTTTTAGTTTTTATGTACTTTTGCCTTGTTGCAAAGTGAGAACTGAATTAATTGAATGAGAAATACTGAATTGTCTGTGAAAAACTGTTTCTTTTTTGTTTGTTTGTTTGTTTGTTTAATTTCTTTTATACATAGTTTTAGGTTTATTATAGTATTTGAATAGAACATATGGCAACAATTAGATAATTCTTCAGATGATATAAATTTTGTGCATTCTGAGTTATAAAATGAATGAGATGTAGCGCTCTTAAGTGAATCTAGCGCCATAGTGACACTATGGTAAACAAATATAGTGAATTTTAAAGAGTGCATTTATTCTATTGTGGTTTATGTGCTATTGACGAAGTAGATTTAATTCAAACCAGTAAATTTAAATGAAATGCGAGAAAAAAATGTGTGTGTATAATTTAATATTCTGTACAAGGAAGTCATGTGGTGTACACATCAGATTTTTTTACTATAGCAGTCATTTTGCTTACATTTGAAACCTAGCAAAATAATGGATTTGTTGCCAATCTAGAGTAACTACGCAGTGACAAAATAACATCTTTTATTATTGCGAATTAAATTACCCTTAATTCATTCTGGAATTATCATTTAAGTTATTAAGTTATCCCATATACTGACCCAGCATAACGTCCACAACAAATAAAGTCAGTTTTCTATACCTTCAGTGTCTTTTTGCTGAGTGAGAGCACTGGCTGAATTGCTTGTTTTTGTGTAAAAACTGTAATTTTAATTGTAAAAAAAATTTTTTCTAATTGCTTTAACTGTATTTGGTCTTTTATGTTTTTCTATATCTTTGCTTGTTTGCTATTTTGCTGAATTGCTTGTTTTTGTTTAGAAACTGTAATTTTAATTGTAAAAGAATTTTTTTTAAATTACTTTAACTGTATTTGGTCTTTTATGTTCTTTTTTATGATTTCCTTTCAATTTCTAATATAGATATTTTGACTTTTTATGTACGCTTGCCTTTCCATGAAGTGAGAACTGAATTAATATAATTAGAAATATATCTCTAATGAAATTTGAGGAAATAAGTTTAAATGAAAGGCAGGAAAAAATGCATATAATTTAATATTCTGTATAAAATTTGCATATGGTGTACTCATCAGATTTTTTATGTGCTTTATGTGATTTTCTACATAGTGAAATGATGAAGCATTATTTCCACCAAAATTGTCAGTTGCTTCAGACATGTAGCTTTCAAAATAAATTCATCAGAAGACAATTTCAAGGACAGTGAGAGTGAAGATGATGCCCCTTTATTGGACTTAGGCTATGAACTAAAAACGCATGATTTGGATGAATATGCATCTGTGGATAGTGAAGTAATCACAAACTTGGGAGAAATTTCAGTGCCAAATTTTGTTTAAAAAAAAAAAAAACCTGTTATAAGTTTTCTCATGAAAGTGGTGATTAACTGGATCAACTGGATTGCTGACACATAAAAATGCTGTAACTGCAATAAATACTGTTAAAACATTTTTATTTCTTTTGACAAAATAAACAACAAGCTTCTATAGCGGCAGGAAAAAATTTTTTTTTAAATTGTGGAAAATAACAAAACGGTATTAAAATAAGCATCTATTAAAGACTTTTTAAAATAAAACAATAAGTACATTTTCGAGTTTATTTCTTATTCTGTATTATGAATTTAATTTTTTAAGTAGCACTGTAGTGTGCATTTAAAAATAGTATTTGTATGAATAAATTTTTAATAATAATCAGAAACATATGTAGTATATATATTCGAATATATTATTTAGTACATTATCTTCTTTGACAAAAGTAGATAGAATCCTATTGAACTGAAGTATCCCATTAGCATATTTAAATTATTAAATTACATAAAATTAAACATAATTTATTAGATTAAACATAATTAAAATAAATTATTAAATGATTTAATGAGATACTTCATTTCAATAGGCTTCTAAGTACTTTTGTCAAAGGTGATAATATACTAAATAATCTATTAGAAAATAAATTATTATTTCATTACTTTGCAGCTTTAGTGCAAGAATTAGGCAATTTATTATGATTGATTAACTAGTTTACTTATATATAACTTATTCTATTTGTAGAATGTGTGGCCTTGATTAAAATGAAAAATTTCATTAACTTGCATTTACCGTTACCCCTTATTAAGTCACTTTTGACAGATCCTCTGGAATGACGGTTAACTGTATTAAAGTAAATTATCAATGATTTATAGTTAATACTAGTAGTTTTGAATAATTTCAGTAAATGTCATTTTTAACACAAAACATTTGATGCAAAAATAAACCCTTTGTCAGTCGTTGGTGAAATTTTGTTTCAATTTTGTCAATTTCAGACAGCTTTTCTGTACTGGCATTGAAATTATTTTAAATAGGGTGAAAATATGTAATAAATATCCTGTATTATGAATAAAACTTAAATGATATCAGTACATTAATATCAGCACATTTATTTTAAACTGAATTATTAAAATAACATCTTTTATGACCATTAAGAATAATTTACATATTATACAAATTAACATTTGAAATATTTCATGTTAATTTTTTCTTTTAGATACAAATATTTTTTATCAAATAAAGCCATAACCTATCATATCTGTACAAGTACACCAATCATCTGATATGTCAAAATGATGTCATCTATTAATATCTCTCATTCTGCATAGAAATAAATATGCATTAACAATATATGTAAAACTTAAAATATAAATTTAGACCATAAACTGTTAAAACTTACTTTACATCTATCACACACTCCTCCACCTTCATATTTGCCTTTAGTATTAATACTAAGCTTTTTGTCAGCAACAATTTGGTCATAATGACACTCATCTGCATGACCATAGCATTCACATTCTGAAAAAGAAATCTGTATAATTGTTGCCATTTACTAATTTGTTAATATATTATCTTCTAAAACGTGGGTACAAAGAAAATACAATAGCTAGATTTTGGCCAGACTATAAAAAGGTTACCAAATTTTAACAGCAACAGTAAGTATGAAATGAATTTCCAGGTCCTACTGTTTTCAAAAGATATTGCAAAAATTAAAGAAAAGTTCACATTACATTGCTTTTTAATGTTCTTGCTTAAATAAGAGAAACAAGAAAAAAATTAAATAATCATTAATTGTATGAGAAAGAACCACAATATGTGTAGCATAATAAAAATTAAGTACTTCAAAAATTAAGCAATTAAATACGTATGGAATTAAAACCTTCTTTGTAAAATTCACTTCTGGTACAGCATAATGAAGATTCTACGTGAATGAAAACACTATTCGAATTCTATTCACTATTCAAATGAACACTATTCAAATGAAAATACTGTTTATTTTTAAGTACTTACAATAACTTTAAGTTCTTCTGGTCTTTAAATATTTACCACTGATAATTATCTACTGAATTGAGTTGGTCAACTAAGTTCTTCCAATTATTAAGCAATATCTTTATATATATGCAATTATAAAATATTACCTGAAATGTTATTTTTGTGAAATAACATAAGAAATATATTCATGTTGTCAAAGTATAATTTTTCTTATCCATACTATTTTCTTGAACGCATTCTTAACTTAAGTGGACAAACAGCCTATCAAATATAAAAATTTGCATCCACTTACAATACTAAAAAATAAAATAAATTATTTACTGTTATGGATTGTAGATTTTAGCAGATATCTTAGCAATTTCAGTTTTTTGAATAAGATGGCTTTCACGACTTTTTTTCTTTTTTAACTTTATTTATTTACAGTAAAAACAACACAATACAAGCATATCATATTATTTTTTTTCGTCTGTCTACTACAGGACTGGCACTTCATATTTTGCCGTATGCTGCAATATCCATGGCCTGTAAATCATTATACCCAATGCCTCCCTAAATTTTAAAAATTTTGCCGCCTTTGAATCCCACTGCCTGATGCAGCAACAGGTTGCACCAGCTCTAGTGCTGGTCCTAGCTTTCTACATCAATGCTTGTTTACCCTTAATCTCCTCCCTGTCTCTCTCTGCCTGTGGTTACTCACAGTTTTAATTGTGCTTGTTCTATTCTTTATATCTGGTGTATTATTTCTTTAAAAATACAATATAATGATTACAATACATTTACCACTTTAATCAATTTTATGGTGAGATAAGTACAACAATATCAGAAGATAGAATTAATTATTTACATTAATTTTTTACTTTTTTTAATTTATTTTTTGCAGTTTTTTTTTTAAGTGAAAAATTTATAATTCGTGTGAAATAATATTCTCATTAAATCTTCTTGTCTCAAACGAACTAATGACACTCATCTGCATGACCATAGCAAGTGGAAAAACAACATGAAAAAGTGAAAATTTACAAGCTTGCACTATTTTTCTAACCTACTACCTAAAGCACTTAGCCGAAATTTTACGAATTTTTAGAGCTTCATAACTCAGAAGTGGATTTTAAGCTTACTGATGGAAAGAAAAAGGGAACAAGAGAGAGATACACAAAAGAAATGAAAAAATGCCGTATTTCAAGATTTCTGAATATCTAGTTAAATTTATATTATATAGGTTTTATATAATTGCAATTATGCTGCTTACTTTCACATATCTGAGCATCATCACTAGTACCATGATTCCAAGCCCTTTGATTGTATAAAGGACAGCATCTATCACAATTCTCTCCACAAGTATTATGCTCACATTTACATTGTAACTTCTGGATAAAGACATAATATACATATATATATAACTTTTATTACAACAAAAGACCAATTGACAATATACTTTAAGTTCTCAGTTATTCACATTTAGTCAGATTTTTTTAATAATCTGATAAATGTTAGAAAAATAGCAGTACAATCAACAAAAATTTAAGAAGATATTTTAAATCTTTTCAGTAAAGTTCAACATTTTTGGTTGCAGTTAAGAAAGGTGTGTAAAGACATAAGCAAGACAGAGCATAAGACAAAAATTATTAAAAAAAAGGGGGGGGAAGAAAAATGTGAAAGCTTTTAGATTTTATATTATGTTCAAAGGGACTTTTTTTAACGTTTTGTGTGTTATCTTTAATTATTAAATGTCATGTTCTTTGCACTTAAACCTTAAAATTCATTGCAACAGCAATATTGTAAAAGATTTAGAAGAGCATAGCTTTAGAATTTCTGACATACAGTCTCGCATGATGGAAAAAAAATTTTTTTTTTCTTTTTTTCCCGTATAGTGTTGCCATTGCTCAGTTTGAAATCGTTGAATTTGTTAATAAAAAATTCTTTAATGTTTGACAAAATATGAAATCAATATAAAACAAATTCCAAATTAGGGCTTCTCTGTGCCCATATTCGGTGGAGGAATACGTTATTCAAAATTTGATGGCTCTAAGTACCGTTGTTGTATCACAATGCGAGAAATGTACATACATTTCTGCAGATTTTTCATTATTTAATTTCTCTAAATATAACACAGAGTGATAATATTTAGTGGCAACAATTTGAAAAGTGAAATAGACATTTAAAGTTTTCAGTGCAAAATGCCAAAACGAAATTAATAGCCCTTCTGAGCTAACGCTCTTTGGGCTTAAAATTGCCATTATTTGCTTTAATTTTCTTACGGTTTAAATACATTCTCTTTCCAATATAAAGTTAGATTTTACTTGAAAAATAATTAAAATAACCTAATTACTAACAATTAAAATACAGAATTTAACAAAACAGTATGCTAATAAAATATGCTTTTTGGCAGTTCCAAACAAATTTACACACTATTATACCGAAGCTGAATTATAATATTACAAAAATTTTAATTCAAGGAGCGGTAAAATCTAATAGTGGGCGACTATCACTTAAAAGATTGTCAGTTTTATCCAATTTCACCTTGTTTAAAATTTATTGTGAAAAATATCTGTTAACTTATTTTTAGCAATTATATTTTATTTTAAATCTAGGCACTTACTTTTCAGTGTCACCATTTTGGCTAATTCCCCCCACTGATCCCCTGGTTGATGAACATAATCAGAGATTATGCCAATTGCCATAATCTCTGATTATGTTCATCAATAAATATTTGGCTAAAGCAACCTAGTTAAGAAAAATGCATGATGTAATTAAAAAATAGACTAAGAAGAATAAAAGTTTTGACGGCAGTTGCAAATAAATTAATTTATTCAAATTTGCTATGAATATCTTTTCAAGTCTTGAGGGCAAATATGAGAATTTAAGGCATGGGGATGGGAATTTAAGGTACACATGAAAATTGTACAAAAAAATTTCAAAAATAAATATTCAGTATGCAGTATTATTGAAATATAATTTAAATCTTAAGAAGACAGAAGTTTCTCCTCATAAGCAAAATTTTGAGTGTAATTGCTTTCCAACTTATTTTCATAATTTAGTTTGTTGCACTTAATTCTGCATGAGAAACATATATATATATATCTATATCCTCTGCAAAAAAATTAGCTTTATATCATGGTTATTTGCAAAAATCTATGATTCAAATATGATTTTTATGGGGAAAAGATGAAGTTTATTTTTCTTGTCCCAGTAAATCTCAAATTTCTTATGAAAATTTCACATTTACTGAGTAAGAAAAATAAGCTTTAACTTTTCCCCAAGAAAATGTATTTCAACAAGTCTGTTATATCACAATCAAATCCTATATGATTAAAATATTACTAAAACAAGAAAATTCTTCTAAATGCAACCAAAAAGTAACTAACCTTTCAATCATGTCCAAAGATAGGATAAAAATTTATTAAAAAAAAAGAGGAAAAATATTTTATATTGATGGCTACCATATTTGGTGACATTCACTTTAATAAGAAATTTTTACTAAAATCTTCACTTTTGAGACTTAAATTTAGAAGCTTTTGAGTTCTTTTTTACAGTACCTTTTAAATTCTTATGCATAGTAAAGAGTTTTGATTTGTTTTCTTGCCATTTTATTAATGCAAGAAATAGAACTAAAGAGTATCAAATATATTAATGATTTTTCAAGTTAAAAAATAAATTAATTAAATGGATAACATATTAATAAAAAATGTCTAATGCAATAAAAATAATTTATACTAATACAATAATTAATTTTAAACCATTTTTAAATCTATACAATCAAATCACTATTTACAAAAAATTATTGTTTATTAAAATTTTTACTAATTAAATGTTTCAAAAAATGTTAGTTGATCATAACGAAAGAAAAACCAAGAATTTATATCAGTGTATGTATAATTAAGCAACATAAATGCAACAAAACTGTTTATGATATACATAAAGAAATCACAGCGTAATTGTTTGTGAAAACTGCAACACCATGAAGCAACCACCAGAACTGAATGCACTTTACTATGATAGATATGATCTGTAATGCTAAATAAAAAATGATTAAATTTACAGAAGGAATACAAGAATATTAAATGCTAAAAATTAGTATTGAGTAAAGTTACCATGTACTAAAAGATGAACTTGTACTCCTCATGCCATTGAATCAAACAGGTTTTGAATGTGTACTAGGGGAATGACATTCCATGTTGCTTCTATCTGAGTCTAGTATTTGTTGTGGGACAAGAATCATGAAAGAGTTGCCAGCCCATGAAACCTCAGATGTTCAGTATATAACCTGCTTGGTTAATAGACAAGTTAAGAAGAATTACCTATCATCTTAAGAAGAAGTCTTAAACTTTTCTAACAACATATGAATTAGTGCAGCTCTGTTGAAATATACTTTCAAGAAAGTGTTGAAGAGTATGACTTCAAGCTTCATCTTCCCTGATGTAGTGGCTGCTAGCAAGAATACCATCATAATTCTTATCAAATGAGATTGTGCATTGCACTCGATGATGCCCAACATCCTGCTTGATAATCATTCAGTATGAAATTAAATAATGTACTTCAGAAATGGCATTCACCTCTATAGTGTCTAACTCGTATTAGAATAATATATTCCAAATAAACTGAGATTTATCCAGAAAAATGGCCTGCTGCTAGTTATCATGCCAGTGGCTGTATTAATAAGCCAATTGTAGATGCAGGCATCCAATGATTTTCCATCAGGAAAATCCTCTGCAAAGAAACATACGCATGCAGTCCATGCGAAGCAGATATTAGTGAACTGTTGAAATTGATAATGGTACACCCACAGTAGGTTCCGATGTTGTGTCAATCATTGAGATGAAGCTGCACAGTCCACCACTTCCACGCATATGAGATGTCCATCATCCAGTACAAATGTAACCTTCCATGGTCAACTGTCTCTTTTGCAAGTTGTCGAATTCTTTTGACTTATTTTATAGGTATGGATATAACCAGGTATTGGGATGATTTTGGACTGACCATGCCAAAAAAATTATTTTTCTTTATTATAGAATGACAGAAGAATTATTATCACAAACCCTCAGCATAAAACAAGGCTGTCAATTGAAGATATCAAACAAACCTATTTTCCAAATTAAATAATTTAAAAGCACAGGTAAATTATGAATTGTATTTTCCTGTTAATTATAATATGGGTTATTTCCTTTCAGGTGTCTTTTGAAAGACCCTTGAAATAAAACTGATTTTGAGTTAAATGTGGATATTGTCTCCAGTACTATTCCATTGAATTGTGAGCTGAATATAGCTAAATACATATTTTACGTTGCTAGTGAAAGACATAGCTTATATTATTAGCTAAATATAATGCAGAATAATATATATATTAAACCAAAAGTGATAATTTGTAATTTAATCTATAACATCATATTTTAATTAAGTAACACATGAAACTGGAGTTCTTGTTGACATACTTAATGATGTCAACATGTACATATAAAATATCATACAGATCTATCGATATATATTAAAAATTCCTTCAAGTCCAGTTTTAAGAGATTTGTTTCAGCAGAAAAATGCTTTTTTAAAAGCTGTTTTGTTATATTGCATAAAACTGAGAATGCAATGAAATCCATAAAATCTTTTTTTTTTTTTTTTTCAAAAAGAAGAAGAAACGTGTGAAGTGTGGAAGAAGTGTGAAAACGTGTGAAACTTTAAGAAGTAACGTGTGAATTTTTCTAAAAAAATACAAGAAATATTTTTTGATATAATACGCATTAAAAAGTAATTAAGAGATAAAAATAAATATCAGAAATAAGATCCATATAAAAATAAATATCAGAATCAATAACATTAAGATCTATTATACTGCAATAGTTTTGATTCAATAAAGATGTCAGATTCGATTACTTACAAGGTCTTTAATTGTACAGAATTTTTCATAAATTATAGAAAATTTTATGAATTTTCCCCTGTATAATGCAGCTTTAAATATTTTATAAACATCTCAAATACCTGTTTTGATGACTATAACAATAATTTTAAAAAGATTTAAAATACATACTCCAGTTTTCTGATCAGTTTCACAACTAGCTGCATGTCCAGAGCAAGCACACTGCCCCCCAACAGAAATGTCTTTAATGGAGTAAAAATACTAAAGAGAAAATTGATACATAAGTTAGTTCACTAATTATAATATTAATTCATTATTAACATAATAAAGAAATCAATGCTTTCATTAAGTAATCAATGATATTTTTGTAATTGTCATAAACATTGAATAATATTATTTTCTCTCTTTTAATCCATTATAAAATATTTCAGACACTTTTCCTTACAATAATGGAAGAAAAATTAAAACATACTAAGAGAGCTTGAAACATTATTCAGTTTATCCATACATAAATTATCAACATACACTTGAATTACTGTCATTTAAAACTGTTCAGTTAATAGGTAAAAATTAAGAATTAACGTGTGAATTTTTCTAAAAATTTAAAGTTATACGTAAAATTATGTATTTGCATTTCATATTTCAAATAAACAGGAAAAAAGGAAATTACAAAATAAATAAATAAATAAATAAAATAAAAACAGAAAATAATAGTAAAATAATAAGAAAACAAAAAAATCTCATTTAATATATTATTGAATTACAGTTGTTTCTTTGTCTTTGCATTGTTACTTAAGTACATATTATTGGTATATTGTTAAATAACAATAATAATAAATTATGTACGAAAATTAATAAACCTAGTATGAAAGAAAATGGTGCTTAAAATTTCATTGCATAAAAGTAACAGAATAAAGTATAACAGGATGATTTAGCCTTTCAAGTAAGATAAATATTAAATTATTTTCATTACCACCCAAAATACAGGATTATTTTCTCTCATTATATTGATCACTTGATTGATTTATTTTTTATAAAAATGATGATAATATCATATGACTACTTTTAATGAATCAATAATTCTCTTCATGCATTCAATTGATTGAAGCTGACTTTCTATAAAACCAAGGCTCAGTTTCATGCAAGAATGTATCTGCTGCTATCTAGTTGACATTCATATTAATAACCTCAGCAGTTATAACAATTGTATGTCCACTGAGTGATATTATTTTAGTATGCATTACTTCAGAACATGCAATTATTTTTTGGGGATTCTTTTCTCATTATCTGCATCCGATTAAGTTATAAAATAATTATATGTAGGCAAGTCAAAATAGAATAAATTTACTCTGCAGCTTAAGATAAATATGTAAAGGCAAAGTGAGCCAAAAGAAAAAAATTGTAAATGTACCTGCACATGTACATGGCAATGTTTCACAAATAATACATAAGCAAATAGCAATCACATATAGAAAATGAGATTGATTTAGGATGATCAATCTACAGCTCTGTAATTCTGTCTCTACAGAAATCTGCTGTAAGACAATATGAAAATATTGCCGCAGGCATACTGCAAAAGTGTTCTGCCATAAATAACAGCATTTTGGTGGTTTAAACAGTTTAAATAAGACCACAATTTGCTTTTCTTTTTAGATGTTAGTTTTCTTTTTAGATTTTTTAGTGTTTCTTTTTAGACGATTAAGATGTTTCCATCCAACTATATTAAAGCCCTGAATAACCCTTAAAGCATAACCTTAAGGCCCTTAATAAGCCTTAAGTATATGTGGAAATGCATTTATTCAGGACTCAGCTAAGCCTTTAACATGTGTGGAAAACAGATGTAAGTATAATAAATAAATAATATAACTCAGGCTTAAATTTATCAGCATGCCATAGAAGCAACACAAGATTTTGTGGAATAAAATGTCTTTAGTCACCAGTTTCAAAATAAATCCCCAACAGGGTACAACAAATGCTAGCTATGTTGTATGGCGATTGCCCCAAATCTGAAGGTTTTCAGATATTGCAAATAAAAGCAAAATTTTCTAATAAATGAAATTAGTGAAAAATGAGAAGTGGTAATAAAATTATGATTTCATGGAAGATTTTTATTGTGATTATAAAGCCCCAATTATCAATCAATTAATGGATGGCAAAATCTGTAGTATGATTCTAAATCCATAAAAATCTTGTGATAGAAAGGTTCCTGAGAGTGAATAAATTTTGATTGTTAACTTGGTTTGAATTCTCGATATGACCATTACAAGAGTTGAACATTGAAACTTTGTAACTGAATAAGAAATTACGTCTGTCTATAGAATCAAAGTGAAAGAGCAAACACAAAAAATGAAGCAACCTGAACAGCATATGTTGAAAAAATATTTAATAAAACCAACAAATAATTTTTTTAAGTGAATTTTGATTCCCTTAAGGTCATAAGTGCTTCATCATTTCATAAACCACTATTTCAGATTTTTGATTTAAAAATTTTTACATGTTATCTTAAATTGAAATTGAATATAAGGAATGATCTAATATCCAGAATCAGCAAAGCCTCAATGAGTCTGGATCTTAGACTTTGTACTGTATGCTTACATAATGAAACTATGTTAATATTCTATGTCATCAAAAATGCAGCAGAAACATTTTCAGAAAATAAATAAAAATTAATGAAAGGCTTTGAAACATACTTATAATTATAATAAAATTGCTTAAAATAAAATAAAAAGTAATTTAAAAATTACTCTTCTGGTGACAGATTTATCAATGCTTTCAGGGTCAGTTTTCATACTCATTAAATCTGCATGTAGAGTTCGAATTTTCTGAAGTCTCAATCTCACATATCTAGCTTTAGTGAAGTCCTAAAAAGACATCATTTATACAGAAATAAAAATTAGTCGTATTACTTAATGATCATAAAATATTTCATGATATTTAAACATGTACAGTAAATATTTAATACCCTTATAAAAATAATTGTTGTTGTCGTGTCTATGATAAAGCCTATTCAAATAGTGCCATGGGTGAAAATGACAGCAAAAAACAGTAAAACGCAAATATAACTACTTTCAACTTTCATTTATTTTAAATTATGCTTTTAATAAGTATAATTTTAAAAATATGAAAAAAAAACACAAATGTAACATTAAAAAATAAACAAACAAAACAAAACAAAAATTTTACATTATTTCCAAAGGGGCTTTCTTTCAATGTTTTCTGGGTTACCTTTATTTATTAAATATCATGCTCTCCGCACTTGAACCATAAAATTCAGTTCAACAGCAATATCACAAAAAAAAATTTTTTTAATGAGCATATCTTTTGAATTTCCAATACACAGTCTTGCACGCTGGAGACAAAAATGTTCCCTCCCCCCTTACAGTGTTGCATTGCTCGCTTTGAAATCGTTGAGTTTTGTTCATCAAAAATGTTTACAAAATATGAAATAGATAATAAAACAAATTACAAATTTGAGCTTCCAGATGTCCATATTTGGGTGGAAATGTATGTTATTCAAAATTTGATGACTCTAGGTACCATTGTTTTGCCACAATGGAAAAAACACACATACATTTATGCAGATTTTTCATTAAGTTCTTAAAATATAATACAGGTCTCTAATATTTGGTCGCAACAATTTGAAAGGTGAACCAACATTTATAGTGAACCCACGCAAAATGCCAAAATGAAATTAATAGTCCTTCAGGGCAAATTGCCCCTTTGAACAAATAAATAAATTTAAAAAAAAAAAAGGAAAGCTATCAGATATTATGTTATGCCCAAAGGGGGACATTTTTTAATGTTTCATGTGTTACCTTTACGTATTAAATATCATGTTCTTCATACTTAAATCATAAAATTAAATTCAACAGCAGTATCACAAAACATTTAAAAGAGGATATCTTTAGAATTTCTGATACATAGTCTAGCATTCTGGAGATAAAAATGTCCCTTGTCCCCCCCCCTGCCCTGTACACTGCTCGCTTTGAAATTGTTGAGTTTCTTAATCAAAAACTCATAAATGTTTTACAAAATTTGAAATAGATAATAAAACAAATTTAAAATTCTAAATTTGGGCTTCCAGATGCCCATATTCAGGTGGAATGTACATTATTCAAAATTTGATGGCTCTAGGTACCTTTGTTTCATCGCAATGCAAGAAACATACATACATTTACGAAGATTCCTCATTATTTAATTTATTTAAATATAACACGGTTATAATATTTGGTGGCAACAATTTGAAAAGCAAACCGACATTTATAGTGAACCAATGCAAAATGCCAAAACAAAATTAATAATCCTTCAGGGCAAATTGCCCCCTTGGACTAATAAATAAAAAAAATTTGAAAAGTTCCAGATTTTATATTATGCCCAAAGAGGCATTTATTTAAGGTTTCGTGTGTTACCTTTGCTTATTAAATATCACATTCTTCGCACTTAAATCATAAAATTAAATTCAACAGCAATATCACAAAATATTTAAAGAGCATATCTTTAGAATTTCCGATACATAGTCTCGTTCTGGAGATAATTTTTCCCCCCTGTACAGTGTTGCCACTGCTCATATTGAAATTGTTGAGTTTCTTAATCAAAAACTCATAAATGCTTTACAAAATATGAAATAGTTAATAAAACAAATTCCAAATTTGGGCTTCCAGATGACCATATTCGAATGGAGGACTACGTTATTCAAAATGTGGTGTCTCTAGGTGCCGTTGTTTTTTCCCAGTGCAAGAAACATATATACACTCATGCAGATTCTTCATTATTTAATTTCTTTAAATATAATGTAGGGCTCTAATATTTGGTGGCAACAATCTGAAAAGTGAACCAACATTTATAGTGAACCAATGCAAAATGTCAAAACGAAATTAATAGCTCTTCTGAGCAAATTGCCCCTTTGGACTAATAAAATAAAACAGATATAAAATTTTCAGAAAATAAAACAAATAATACAAAACAAATAATTTAAAACAAACTTCCAAAATAAAACTAATGTAAAATTAAAAGCAGGAAAAAGTATACAAAAATCTTTTAAGAAATAAAAGTTTTACCATAAGTTTCATACTAGGACCATCCACACCTGGTCTTCCATTAACCAAAGATGTATGAATCTGTAAGACAAATAGATAAATTTTACAATAATATAAAATTCTTAGCAGAATTCAACAAAGCAACACATACATAAAAACAAAACAAGCAAAAGCATTAAAAAAAAAAGAGACAGAGAGAAAGAAAAAGGAAAATTAAAGTGTAACAGCATCTTAAATCACAGCATATTTAATGACAGGGCATAGAATTAAACCATTGTTAACCCTCTGAATGACCTGGGTTTTTGGATCTGTTGTGAAGACTTGCATTAAACAGTTGTTTATTAGCTAAATTTGTATAATTGCTTTAAAATCTTTTTTCATAAAATTACATTCATTTAGTTGACATTTACCTTATTAAAGAAAACAAAGGAGCAAAATAGCTTAAATTATAAGACAATATATGCCAAACTGATGAAAAACTCATGATCAGATAAAGCTGGTCATGCTACCCAGAGGGTTAAATTATTAATGAAACTACTGTTATAAAATAAATAGTCATAAAATTGTTTTAGAATATAAGTTTAACAATCTTCTTGATCTTTATCAAATATATTTCACTAATAAAAAATAAAGTGCTCAAAATTTATAAACTTTAAATAATATTTATATCAATTATTAAAAGTAATAATTTAGTTGACTCCATACTTCACCATTTTCCAGTGGATTCAGTTTAGAGTAATATGATGTACAGATAACTTCATCATCAGTTCTATAATGTGGCTTTCCAACAGTAGGTCTTATGCCATAGGATTCCCAGCATTCGCTATCAGTCAAAGCATAATACTGCCATGGCTTGTATATGATGCCATCTAATGATCTCTCTAATATCCAATTGCCAGGTCGTGGAGATACAGCAGCTTTTACTATAATGTAGGTTATCTGATAAACCTGCATAATTTTGAATTTTAATTAATATAACAATGGTACTAACTTAGAAAGTTTCATTAAAATACATTTAATGAGTCTCTCAAAGGATACAGAGTTATTTTTATACTGGCAGCAAATATTAAAAACTGAGCTAGAATGCTTTAGTTGTGCAAATCTATATAAAATACAGAGTTGCATGCATATTAAAGGTTAGTTTGATTTTTTATCAAATTATTTTACTTTCATATTTTGATATCCTCACTGGGATAACCATGACAAAAGTTTTACATATAATTACCAAAACAAACTCTTTATTAAGCAACAATTTTAATTGAAAAGACTCTAATTTAATATCATAAGAAGAAATCACCATCAATTAGATTATTTTCAGCATGACAGATTTCAGGATTAAGTGAAAACCAGAAATCCTTTTTACCATAATCTTCCAGTGTTACTGCAGGTAAGCTCTAAGAAGTGTTACTAGTCTAAGGGTCAGTAAGGGTGTATTCAGAAGCAAATGGACAAAAATGGTATATTTAAAAAATTATGCCGCCTAAACATTTTTAAAGCAACATTTAAAACATTCCCATTAATACATAAATATCACAATTATGCATCTTTACAAGAATCTTATAGTATTATATCAATCTTCTCTACACATGTTGAATATTAAGTTGTATATAGGTTTATTATTACAGAGAAGAAGTTACAGATTGTCATTTTCATATTTTAAAAACCTGCCCACAAATCCATACTTGTTGATATTCAGTATACACAAGGACCATTTTCTTTCATTGTGTACCACTGCATATTCTGCAGTTGAAATCTTTTTATGTTTTGTCAAGCTCATTGCTATAAGTACTTTAAGAAATCATTAATCATAACTGCTGTGTTTTAGTTTTCATGATGAGTTTTAATTAATAATTTGATGCAGTTCAAATGCAATAAATATTAAAGAAATGTAACATATTTTTAATCAGTGGCTATATGTCACCTTCAAAGGACAACTAATATATCTTTTAATACATCAGTGCTGCAAGTATAAGGAGAAACTGAACAAATGTAAATGGGAGTCTGAGAAGGGAAAACTTTAAAAAAGGGGTTATAAGTAAAAAAATGTTATAAAACTCAGTCTGTATAAGGCATTGCTCATGGTTACTTTATTTTACTTCTTGTGTTAATTTATATACTACAAAAATATTATTATAATATCAAGGTATCACTAACAGTATAATACCAGTTTCAAGACTGATCATAATATTTCGAGGAAAGACAAAACCTTTTACCAACCTTTCTAGTCATAAATGCTCTGCCACAGCAGTTAAGTGTTAAACACACCAAATAAAAATAATCAATTAATAATCCTGCTTTTGTTTCTTTGTGAAACACAATTGTTTCCATGCATAATACAAATCAGTGACAATTTCCTTTAAAAATCCTCCCTGAAAGCATCCCTTGTAAGATTACAATTACAGTTATTCTTACAAAGCTTAAATAGTTTATATTCATATAAAGATGAAATAAATTATTTAACCTTACTTTAATGATGTATCAATATCATTAAAGTACAGTTTACTCACTTACAGTTTGATATGGAATTAATGTAATCTATGTTCTCTTATATTTTATAAATAAATTTTTTTATCATTGTTTAAACTCTAATCTGTAGCAATTTATTTAATCATACAGTATTATAATTTTGCTAATATCTGTTTATTTGCACCCCTACCAAAAATGTCACAAACTTATTGCTGATCTTGAAGAGGAATCTTTGTATGGGTCTCTATGTCTATTTCAATGATGCATCCAGTGCCAACTATTTTTTACCTTCTTCTTTTTTCATAAAAGACATTCACCCTTTTCTTTTTTTTTTTTGCCGTGTTGTACAATTTTGATTTTTTGCCCTGTTGTCTTGTTTCATACAAGGCATTCACCCCTGTTTTTTTTGCCCCACATACATAGCAATCTGATTTGCTAAAACATCAGAGAAATGCCCATACACAGCATCATGCATGACTTCAGCAACAAAATTTTAAAATGAGAAGGAAAAAAAAAAGGCACATATGCCTTTAAGAGCCATATGTATGTATGGAGAAAATGAAGCCCAAGATTTTGCTGAAAACTGTGAAACTGCACATGTATATTTGTATTCAAATATAATATTAGGAACATGGTGGATGAACTTTATCAATCCTTTTTTTGCAGCTTTTCATCGCAGGAGCAGATAATCAGAGATTACCGTAATGATAATCAAAAGACAAATTTTATTAAATTAAGAAAAGATTAATTTTAAACAAATTTTATCAAATAACAGTATTGAAATCAAGTGCATTTAAGTAGTAGCTGAGATTCCTGATTTAACTCCAATAAACTGTTATATATGATAAATGCAAAAATAATTCAAACAAAGTCATACTAAGGAAACATACCTATAGTAAAATTGATATTGCATTTATATTTTTGATTAATAAATTATTATTTAATTATCAACTTGCTTTTAGCCTTAAAATTGCTTTTGATTGTATATTTATTGTCAGTTGTACAACAGAAAAAAATGAGAATTTACTAAATCCATTATTAATGTAAGTATATTTTCTCACAATTTCTTAATCATTTCATGTTTTTACAAATCAAACAGTAAGTTATCAGCAATAAAGTTATTCTTTGATGAATAAGAATGTAAGAAAAACTAAACGCAAAAAATTTCAGCATTACTTGTTTTAAATCTAATGTGATGGTAATCCATTCATATTGTTTTCCATTCTGAAGAGTAGGGCTCTGCCACCAACGATTAGTTCCATCAATTGCATTTTCAATCGGATGTTTTTTGTCAGAACTTCTTGCATCACATACTCCACACTGTTCTTGAGATTCTTTGCTACCTTTGGCTTTAACATTTTCTCTGTAATGGATAATGATTCCATTCAGATAATCATATTATGTAATATACATTCAAATAAGGTAATTTCCCAGCAAGCAAAAATTTGTAACATAATAATTCAACATAAAAATTAATATCACAGTTAAATACAGGATTTAGTCTCCTTAAAAAGCCCCAGCTGATTTTCATTCATAACAATGTGTGTGCACACAAACAATGACTGAGCATAAGATTAATACTTTCTTTCTTTAATTTTTTCCTTCAACAATACATGTTATTATATACTATTTCTATGTATGTTGCTACAAATTTTCAGCAAAATTAACATTAAGTTTCAAATGATTAACATTAAAATAATACTATTATACAAATATTTCAGTTTTGAATTTTAATATCTTACTGTAAAAATTTGAATTATTTCAAATTCAAAATAACTAGTTAAAAAATGTTAATATCCTTGAAAATATAAGTTTCCTTGTTTTCTATTACGGCAAAGCAGACAAGAACAGCTGCCTAAAAGAAAAATGCTGCTGTGCAGGAATTCCTAAGGTCAATTAGCTGATATTGATGTTATACATGGGAAACCATGAAAATATCTAAGGCCAGAACATTTGTCAGAATTTGACTACAGCAAACTGTTCAATAAACATATTCACTCAGCTAACAATGAGCCTTTGACAAAAATAAGATATGTTTCCATAACATATCTTTAATTCGTTAACAGAAATTTTCAATGAATAATATTACCATACACCAATAATATTACCATACACCAATAATATTACCATACATTTGTAATATAAATTTATCACCAGTTTTACAGCAAAATTCAAGTCATATAAATTAAAATTTAATAAAAATTTTAGATTGGAAATTTCACAAATTATATTTAATAGTTTGTAATAATATATATGCATTTTTTCCCAAGAAATACACATTTTATCTTATTGCATATTTCACACATTTCCAGCACAATTTATAGATATTTGAACAAAAATAAATCAAGTACTGATGTGTTTTTATGGTTATTTTATTTATCTTCTAAATATGGTAACAAATACTTTTTCTTTACTTTATCATTTTATTTTATTATTTTTTGTGTTTATATTTAAATTACTAATTATTAACTACTATAATAAATTATTAACTACTATTTTATGATTAAAACTGATAATATAAAATTTGGCCAGTGATTTTTAATAAGGAATAATGCTAATGATTGCAAAATTGATTAAAATACATACTGTATTTTATATATGGTCCTGCAATGCATAACCAAAGAAAAAATTTCCATTCAGTTCTCTTAAATAAACTAAAATTTGCTATAGATTAAATTTTAAACCTTTAAGCCATATGTACTTATGAGTAACAATACTTGTCCTAATATCTTTATATATGTACATTTTAACATGCATCCAAACTGTTAAAGAAGCCTATTATGAGGGAAAGAATCCAGATCTAAGCTGAAACAAAATATTATGAATCTAATCAAGAAAATATATCTTTACCAAAAATGTTCTCAACTCTTGAATAGTTGATGGGTTTATAAATTTCCAATGAAAAGATTATATTAGAGATTTTGAATACATGATAAAATCTGAAAAGTTCAAAGTATGGAAAATATCTGTGTAATAATTTTTTCAAGAAAGAAAGTCATATAACTAGAAAATAAAAGTTATTTAAATACATATATATATATATATAAAGAAAAGTAATACATAGAAAGGAAAACCTGTATGCCCTGTTTGAAAAAGGGAACATTTCTAAATAGGTTTGTACAGGTGTACATTTCCAAATGTGTAATATGAAAAATAACCTTGAAAATGTTTAGTCTTACTGCTTAGAAACAACACTAATGGAAATTGAAAAATTTATAAAGAAATGAAAAAGTCGACAAACTTCTGAAGGAGATGGATGAGAAAAATTGGATATTTATGTTTTCTACGAATTTTTAACATTTATGTCTCCTATTTTTATTATTATTATAAAAAAAAAATAATTTAAGCCTGTATGATTTTACTTTACTTACCCACCCCGAGATCAAGCACAAATTTTTTAATCTTCATTTTGAAATCTCTCACCCTATCATATATTTTAAATTTGTGTAAAGCTGAATAACTAATACAAATTTTATAGTATCCAGATTTAGGTTTTTTAACAAGCGTAGTTAGCTAAGTGAGAACGAAATTATTTACGACTGCATTACATAAAATAAGAAAAACTTTATTCTTCTGTCACACCACCAGAAAGAATCGTGCAAAGTTTACTGTATTATAGAGTTTTGATCCCAATAGTGTTTTTAGTTTTTAGGAATCAATCTTATAAGAATCCATGCTGAAAGATTCACAGATATTTTGAATAAATTTCTCTGTTTCAATAGATAACGAAGTTAAGATCAATTACAAGTTATTACAGGATGGGGGAGGGGAAACCATTTAATTCTTATTTACGTTTTTCTACATTGGCGCGAATTTTGGAATCCGTTGTTGACCGACGATCTTCACGATCAGAAAGGGGGGGAAATGGGAGGAGTTATGAGGTTTTCTTGGTTGCATGAAGATCTGCTCAGAACTTTCTCGTCAAGTTATTTGGCGTAATCGGTTCATTTTTATTTCTGTAGTTGCGGTGGAAGGAGTGATGCCGACCTGTGAGTATATTATGTAATTCTTCCATGAAATTTAATACCTTGTTTTCTAACTTTGCACATTTAGCTTTATTAATTTTAATTTGCTTCTTTTAGATGTGCGTAATGGTAGTATTAGCAAATTTCAGGTTGTCCATCAAATTTTTATTTATCTGGTAAATGTTTGCTGTAACATCTTACACTTTATTGTTAAATATGAATATAATATTTTCCATGTGTATTTTTTTCATACTCATTTGCTGTTTCATGTGCTGGTAGATTGCTTACCGATCACGTGTTTTTAGATAAATGCGCCATTTTCATTTAGCTCGTGTATAGATTACAGTTCATCATAACCATAAAATTAATTCGGGTTTTCTTCCCCAAAGGAATTAGATTGAGGATATTTCAAATAAATGTGCCATTTTTACTGCGTCATTTGTGTAGACGTTGCCCTTCTTTATGCCTCTTTTGAGTAAATATATTAGTTCTCGTTTGTTTCATTTAATATCTTGTTTTGCAGATCAACACAGTTTATTTGGCAGACTGGATGTGATTGTTGAAAGTATTCATTAAAACCAATGCTGGTAAGTTCTTGGCCTAACAGGTTGGTAAAATATTTTCTGAATGTTTTTCTCATGCATTTTTGCTGTTCACTTTTTATATGAATACCATTTTTATTTAGTCTATATACAAGTTCCTCTTTATACTTTTTGTGAATAAGTGTGATAATTAGTATTTTAAATTTCATTTGATTTATATTGTCTCAATCTGCTGATTAAGTACTTTGATAAATAAAAGCTTTTTGTTACTCAGGTTTTTTTCAGTATAATTGGTGTAAGAAATTTTTAAATAAAATTAACCAAAAGTGTAAAATTTAAAATATGCATTTAAATAATAATATATTTTAGGTAATTGCGTATATATTATCTGGTCAGTCGTGAAACTTTTCAAGCAGCGAGGTTTAGCACTATATGAATAAGCGTGACATAATAATATACTAGTAGCATCTCTGTTTTCATTTGATATAACTCGAATTGCTTTTACATAAGCCAGGTTTTGTTTTTATGAACGAGGATATACATCGTTGGCCATTGAAATTGCAACACTGAAGGAAAGTAAATAAAAAAAGGTATTAAACGATATGGCATGAAGATGAAATGATTAAGTTTATAAGGAGTTTACAAAAGTGCAAAATTAGTAGAAACAGCTGCCACCCATGGCATCTAAAATGGCCATTACCTGGTTGGGCTTGGATGATAAATGGGCAGCTCATTCCATGCTGCTTGAAGTCTATGTCACACTTCATCAACAATATTAGATGGTGAAGGGAGGCAGGCCAATCTCTCAGCAACCCATGACCAGATGCTCTCTGTGGGTGACAGATCTGTAGGCCAGGTCAGCAATCAGATACCTTATGTATTGAGCAAGGTCAGAACGCAGCGTGAACATGTAGTCTTGCAATATCTTGTTAAACGATGGAATTTGGCAGGCATCGGAAGATAGGGCACAACCACTGGATGTAAAATGTCAGAATTGTACCAACCTGCATTCATATTACCGTCAATCTGAACTAGAGATTTGCATGTCATGTACCAGTGGCTGTGCAAACCAGGTGCAGGGCCCCTATACCGATATCAAATGCAAGCAGGTGACATGCAGTCT
>KL821075.1:0-17838 GCA_000611955.2 Stegodyphus mimosarum
ACTATTTGAAATAGTAGGGACATAACTATTTGAAAAATTTCCAGTTTACTTTTAGAAAAAGGAATGTGTTTCTTTAACACAGCCCAGAAAAAAAAAACTTATGCATTTAAATTTACGCCTTACAAAAAATAAATAATTTGACCATTTTACTTTAAATGGAATAAAAAAGGGTTTATGTAACTAAGAATTTGCACTGAATAAAGAAATAAATTCTCATTCTTTTCTCACTATGCTAGCTTTATTAAAACAAAGCATTAAAAAATAAATATATAAACTAGTAAGTAAAATTCTCTCACTTCCATTAAAACAAAATACACATTTGGCTTACAAGAAAAAGATAAAACTGGGGAAATGGACTATGATCCCAGTTATTCAGAAAAACTGAAGCTGCCTAGAATTCTCCAAGAGTTGAAAATCAAAGCTTAAATTAATGCTACTGGCTAGATCATAAATTTTAATTTTATCAGTACTGAAAATCTTAATAAAAATATATTATGAGAAGTGTCTGAATTATACTAGAATTCCAATTAAATAGTCCTAAATGCAACCACAAGCAAGATGGACACTAAGAGTCTATATAAAGCAGTTACTACATTATCTTGCAAGCAAAGATATATAAAAAACAGTGCTTCTCAATAAAAGTGAGGCGGGGTCAAAAAAGAATTTCCCAAGGTTTCTTTATGCAGGCAAATTATGTTCTTTCCAGGTTAAACCCTTCTCTTTCTTATGCTCGAGACAGTGACATCATTTTACTGAAAGTAGTAGTGGGCGTTGATTTCATGACACTGGCCGACCTTGATCAAAATGAGCAAACCTTCTAGTACACAAAAATTTGTTTTCCTAAAATCTCCAATGGTAAATGCGGTGGGCGATCATTAAACAAAATCATTAGTCATAGCAATTCTTATATTTCAAAACCATAGTATGCAATTCATGAAGCCTCTTATTTAAGCACTGACATATATCGATGAAAAGTCCCTTATAGCGATTTCACATCAAAGCAAACCATAACAGAGTGAGTGCTAGGTATTGCTAAACTCTGCTTCCAAACACGATATGGTAATGCAGAAGATTCTTTAAATATCTGTCAAATTTAATCAAATTGTTAATCCTTAAACACATAGATGATTTAAAGGGAATTACCTCAGCATACACAGAATCAAACACCCAATCCCCATCACCTGACCAGAAAAATAACCACGAACTCACTAACACAGATCTGCGATTTAGAGTGAGAAGGTATTTCGCACCTTTATAACATCTTTGAAAGGAAAATATTATCTCAGAGCAAGTGGGAAAGCATTTCTCTTAAATATTGTAATGTTCACATAAGATTTAAATATGAATCATTTGTATAATAAATCTCCAACACCTGTAGAACAGCAATACATGTGCATCTTAATAATTTAATTATAATTTTAACAATGTAAATGGTATGTTTCAGTATTAATGCAATTAATAAAAGCAATGTTTCTAGCACCATATATTCCACAAAATACAGAACAGTTTCAATTTTTTACGCATCAACAACAAACATGTCAGACACATTTATCTTAACTATCTTACTGCAGTTTACTTAAATAAGCAGATTTATTTTGAATTGGTCTGCAGAAGGTAAGTGATTCAAACAAGTGGAGTTTCTTTCAAAAATATATTTTCAATAAAGCAGATTTTCTTCATGTGTCACTCACATAGACTTCAAAAACAAATTTATATTAATTCTTGAACTTTCTCCAGATGTGAGAAAGGAGGATAAATATATAAAGAAAACTTGATTAAAAGCTCTTATTTCATAGCCTTCCAACAGCATTTGAAAACATCACTATTTTATGACAATTATATATATGCAATTATAACTATATTTCAGCACCATAATTCCATGAGAATACTACAAGAAATAAGAAAATGAAATACTACACAAAATATAGATTATATATGAAAAATTTACTATGCAAAAATAAATGACAACCGAAAATAGAATTGCTATGGCAACACTGAAATAAAAGCAGGAAAACAAAATGTAAAAAACACCCATAGTAATTAAACACAGTTAACAAGTATTTCCAAATGTAAGCAAATCATGCTTTTGTTGCAAAAATTTAATCAAAATTCAAGACACATATGTGCAAAATTGCATTATAAATCCAGTTTTATGACTAATCCACCAAAATTCCTTCCCTGGCCTTTACTTATACTACTGTTTGTCTGTTTATCACAGATATATATACAGGGTGGTTATAATTAAAGCGAACCTAATCCGGCCCCTCTAGAGCCTGTTCAATTTATTGAACTTTGATGACATTTGGTGTATATGTTGTAAGGACCATGGGGAAATTAATTTCTGCAATTTAGAAATAGTTCAAATTTTTACCACTAGGGGAAAATAGTGACTCGTAAAAAAAGGACAAAAAAACTCTCAGAATCATTAAAAATGTGCTCAAACACATAATTGATGTCAATGGAGTATGCATGCTCCATGGTAGCGTGAACTAACTCTTGAGGGATTCCAGCTGGATGGCATGTAATGCTGGCTTTCAACTCCAGTGAAGGCCTAATTCTTCCTCCATAAGCACGGTCTTTTAAAAATTCCCACTACCAGAAATCACAGGGATTTAAACTGGATGAACCAGTAAGGCAAGCATCTGGAAAAGCTCTGGATATTATGTGATTCTGACCAAACTTAGCACGAAGCAGTTTTTTGACTTGGAGCCCAATATGGTCACACGTCATCAACATCCATTCTCGCCAAAAATCGGCAAGCAAATTCAAAGCATATTTGGTGGTCTTGAGGTTGCAGCATTTGCACCAAGTGGATCTTATATGGATACTATTTTAAAATGGATCACAATCTTGCAATGACTATCAAGGATACTACTAAATTCTAGATCATTTAAATAATAATATAACAAAATGGTGCTTCTGTCACAACATGCAGTGTGCGATGATAAATATTTCTAGAGGCTTAAGACTAGGTTTCATTGTATCATGGATTAAACAAATAGAAGTGATTGATTTTAAATAATAAACCTTTAATCACAACAATTCCCACATAACTACTCATTAAATTCACACCAAAGACATATGCATTGGAGAATAAATCAGACCAAGTGCCGCGAAGATGGAACATGAAGTGTTTTTAGCACTTCCCAAAAATCTCCATTACATTTACAGCTAGAGATTCGAGCATGTGGTTGGCAAGTAAGTGTGGTTCCTTCAGTATCATCACACTCCGAACAAATGAGTCTGGGAAATTACAGCTACGCACTATGTCTACTAAAAGCACTGAAACTAAGGCTACAAATACTAATAACTATGCTAAATAAAATCTTAAGGAAAATTTTAGTTAAATCAGGAATTAAGAAGCCCATTCAAAATTTCAATTGATAGATGCTTTTAATAGTTCTTCTGATAATATATACGAAGATGCACAAAACTTACAGGTGCCTTGCGGCGAGGAGGAAGACGACTTCTCTTCTGTCGCCTGGTTGAGATTTCCTGTAAAAGAAAAATACACATTTAGAAGCTTTTAACAGCTAGTGCCCATATTAGAAATATTTTTTATATTTACAATAACGTATAGAAAAATCTTGAGATAACTGTATGCCAGTTTTTAGAAGGTACTGACATCAAGTAAAACTAAATTGCAATAAAACTATGCCCTGCTGGATGTGAATTTATGAATTTTTTTTAACAACTCCGTGGGCACTTCCCATGAGCTCTGTGTACATTAGATTTTGAAAGGAAATGAAAATTGGAGTCTCATGAATGGGTCATTACTTTTGATACAGTTTTCTCATTCTGCATAAATTAAGATTTAAGCATTCAAATAGGAAATACATCTGATATTCTGCACGTTTAAAATCGAAATACATTGTGTTAAAGACCTACCAGATATATATCTAGGAGAACAGTACAGCACTAATGTACCACTACGATATTACAACAAAAGACCTAAAAAAGATCTTTATATTAACAGTAAATAATCAAGAAAAATATCCTTCATGACTTTCGTGTTAAATCTTTTTACTGCTTAGATATTACAGCTGTAGAGTAGTGAAAGGCAGTTCCATGAATGACTCATTATGTCAGTCATTACATAATCAGTCTCAGATAAGCCACAGACTCCTTGAGGACATGGAACAGAGTTAAATTATTTTTCAAGCAGCTGGCAGCTTTACAACAGTGCAATATATTTTCTTGCCATGATGCAAGACCTTTGGACTGATCTCTTTACACATCTTTAGAGAAAATTCTTCGGCTTGTAGGCAACAATTATTATTGATCATAATAACTACAACTACTTCTATTAGTTAATAACTTCTATTTTCACTTCACCCATCACACAGCTGAAGTGCTGTTATGACTTGAGATCAGAAAGGGGAATTCCCGAGCACTAGAAAGACTAATAAAATGTTGTAATACAAAAATTCAAAATATACTGCTGCTAAAGAACAACGTCTCTTGAACACTTTTAAAGAAAGCGAAAAGAAATGTTTACAGAGACTGCTTACAGGAATTTACTTGGGAGATAGTAAACCTAGTCAACTTTTACAAAAAATGCGAAATCTTGTGACTGATGGCATTTCCAATAAAGTTCTTAAAACACTACTTCTGCAGAAAATGCCAGATTCCATATGCAATATTTTAATCACTAGTGCTGAAGATATCGAAAAACTGGCACTAATGGCCGATCGTATCATCGAAATGCAACCAAAACAAGAACTACACTGTACCAGCAGTATTGTTTCTCCAGGAGCAGATGCCATTACTGAGTTACAACAACAAATTGCATCTTTGGTTAAAAAACTCAAAAAACTGAGTGTCACAAGGAATTCTCCTCCTCGCTCAAGAAATAGCGGCCGATCTTCTAATGATCGAAGTAGGTCTCGCAACTGTTATAATCCTAATGGCAAGTACTGTCATTTCCATTTTCATTTTTGAGAAAAGCGTTTTCCTGATAGATGCATGGAAAAACAACTCGCCGGGAAACCAAAATCAGCAGTAGAGTTAGTGGTAGGCTCTGCTGCTGTAAATAAAGAAAATTGCCATAGATTCCGCTTATTTATCATGGACAAAAAAAAAAAAAAAGGTTTGCATTTTCTGGTTGACAATGGGGCAGAGGTAAGCTTTATTCCTCATACTTCTAAACACAAACTTATTAGTGACTATAAATTATATGCTGCAAATAATACAGAAATCGATACTTTTGGCACAGAAGTTTTAATTCTTGATCTTGGTTTGCATCGAGAATTTCAGTTCCCATTTATTGTCGGGAAAATTAGTAAACCCATATTAGGTGCAGACTTTTTGAATAAGTTCAGTTTATAGATTGATATAAAGCATAAAAGGTTAATTGATGGTGTGACCAACCTTGCAGTTTATGGTGACATCGCACCCATCTCTGTTAATGAAAGTGTAAATACAACGAACAGCTTATGTACATATTCTGATTTATTTGCTATGTATCCCACTATAACTAAACAAAACAAAATTTTCTTATATCTAGTGTAAAACATAATATGAAACATCATATTATAACTAAAGGACAGCTGGTAAATTGTAAAGCAAGACAGTTAGACCCTAAACGGTTGGAAATAGCTAAAAGAGAATTCAAATATATGATACACAGTAACATCATTAGTCCTTCTAGTTCAGAATAGGTAAGTCCCCTACACATAGTGATAAAGAGAGACGGTTCTTTCCGCCCATGTGGCGATTACAGAAGACTGAATGATTTAAGTATACCTGATCGTTACCCCATCCCTTGAATTCAAGATTTTCAACATATCCTAACTCATAAAACAATATTTTCTAAAATTGACCTTTTTAAGGCATATTTTCACATTCCAGTAGCAGATGAAGATAAAGAAAAAACTGCCATCATCACACCTTTTGGTCTTTACCAATTCAATGTCATGAGTTTTGGTCTCAAAAATGCCCCTGCAACCTTCCAGAGGTTCATCAATGAAGTTTTTTATGGTGTAGACTTTGTGTTTCCATATTTGGATGATGTGTTGATTGCCTCTTTTAGCGAGGAAGAACATCGTATACATCTTAAAGCAGATTTCCAGTGTTTAGACAAATATGGTCTCAGAATTAATATTAGCAAATCAGTTTTGGGAGTACCTGTAATAAGACTTTTTGGGCTATCAAATATCTGAAGGATCAAAACCTCTACCTCAAAAAATTAAAGCTATCACGGAATATCCATTATCAGAAACTATACGTGAACTTCGTTCCTTCTTACGAATGATCAATTTCTATCATAATTACATAAAAAATGCCACAGAAACTCAAGCTCCCCTTCATGAACTTTTGAAAACCGCCGCAAACTATCATGGACCAATGAAACCAGGAAAAGTTTTGAAAAATATAAACAGGCTCAAGTAGCATTGATGGCCTACCCCAATGCGGATTACTCTCTGGCACTTGTCACATATGCATCCGATTTCGCTATTGGATCAGTTATTCAACAAAAAGAACCAAATGGATGAAAGCCTATTGCATTTTTTTTTTTTCAAAAAAGCTTAATGATGCCCAGAAAAATTATAGCGCTTACGATCGCGAGCTTTTTGGGTATATATTTTTGGGTATTTGATATTTATCCACTAAACATTTCAAGCACTTACTTGAAGGCAGGGATTTTACTACTTATACGGATCATAAGCCCTTAACATTTGCTTTGAAACAAAATAATAACAAAGCCTCTCGCAGACAACTAAGACAGCTACAATATATCTCACAATTCTCTACTAACATATGCCACATAAGTGGGCAAAACAATGTGGTTGCAGGCAGGCTATCTACAACTGAGCACTTCGACTCACCTGTAATTGATTTTTATCTGATAGCAAATGCACAAATTAATGATGATGAACTGCAACAGTTGAAATTACATTCCAAATCTTTGCATATTAAACAGCACCAATTACCATCGAGAAAGCTCTTATATTGCGATACCTCTACATCCAATATGAGACCATTCATACCTAAAAACTTTCGGATGAAAATATTTAATACAATTCATCGTTTAGCTCACCCTGGAATTCGAAGTACCGTAAGAGAAATTACTAAATGATTCATTTGGCCAGATATTAAAAAAGACGTTAAACAATGGGCCCGAACTCATATCGACTGTCAGAAAAAAAGTAACTAAACATACAAAATCAGAATATTCTCAATATCAAGTACCAGCACATCAGCATCAGGCCTCACTATGTGGTGTAAAAGTAAACCATACAATTTCTTACCATCCTCAGAGTAATGGAAAAATTGAACGTCTACACCGTACTTTAAAAACAGCTATTAGATGTCATAATTCTCTTCATTCGACAGAAACATTACCAGCAATTCTTATGGGTTTGTAAGCTGCTCTACATGAGGACTGTCAATATACAATAGCTGAAATGGTTTATGGCAAAACTATTAAATTACATGGCGAATTTTTTTAACAATCAAACTTGCCGATATCTAACGATAATTTTGTAAGTAATCTTCGAAATCAGATGGCTCTCGTCAAGCCTTATCAATCTAAATGTAAACAAAAGATTTTCATCCCAAAAGATTTGTACACATGCTCGCATGTTTTTCTGCAGGTTGACAGAGTAAAAAAAACTTTTTCAGGTCCATATGAAGGACACTTTTTGGTACTTGCAAAGAACCCCGAAATATTTTCTTCCATCAATTAAAAATAAACAAGTTAATATCTCTGGGGATAGGCTAAAACCAGCTTGTGTGTTACAACCTCATGAACTTTTGTCTCTAACTTCAAAAAATGATCACACATCTGTGCCAAGTGAGCAAACATCCATGCAAGTCAACAACTAGAACAACCTAAAAAATCAACACGCTCTGGAAGAAAAGTAAAACATCCTGTTCCTTTCATTGACGTTATTGACTCTTCTTGAAATTTTCATTCTCTTTCATATTCTTTTAAATTTATGTTTTTGATTGTGTACATAATTTCGATTTATATATTTGTATAGATATTTGTATCTTCTCCCCCACCAAGTTTTCAGAGTAACGTAACTTCGTTACTGGTAGGGGAGTGATGTAGGCAAAAATTATTATTGATCATAATAACTACAATTACTTCTATTAGTTAATAACTTCTACTTTCACTATACCCATCACGCAGCTGAAGTGTTGTTATGACTGAGATCAGAAAGGGGAATTCCCGAGCGCTAGAAAGAGTAATAAATGTCGTAATACAAAAATTTGATTCTTGCTTTTGTTTTTGCCGTTTAAATTATCATACAAAAAGAACGTTAGTAGCGACTACAGGTCATTATTTTATGTTCAGTTACTGCTACATTTTGCTAATGATTCTTTGCAATAATCATTAAGCATGTTACTGTATTTTACATTATTTAAACATTAGCATAACAAAATAATGAGCCCAATAAACGACACATTACTTCAGCTGCAAAATTACAACTAAGCACTGATGTCTACTAAAAGCTCATACACTAAGCTGACTGGTGATAAAAAATAATGCTTCTGATAAAAAAGCTAATAACTAATTTAAATCAAACTTAAAGGAAAACGTTAGTCAAATTTTGAATTAAAAACATCATTCAGAATCTGAATTGACAGATATTTAATCGTTCTCCTTAAAATATATATGAAGATGCATGAAACTTATTTCAGGTTGTTGAGGAGGAGGAAAAGTAGGTGGCGTACCACACACTGTAAAATTAAGAAATATATTTAGAAACTTTCAATAGTAAGTGCACATATTAGAAATATTTAGTGAACAGTATATTTGTGGAGAAAAAATAAGCAGTGCTCAGATACAGAGAATAACCTCCGAAATTAAAACTAAGGACTGATAAAAATGGTAATAACCAAGTTTAAATTATGAATTAAAAACATTAAAAATCTGAATTATCAAATATGTAATAGTTCTCCTGATAATATATATGAAGATGCAAAAACTTACCTCTGCAGGCAGTTGAGGAGATGGAGGAGGAGATCGAACAGGAGATGGAGGAGGAGGAGTAGGAGATGAAGGAGGAGGAGATGGAGCAGGAGGAGGAGGAGATGAGGAGGAGGTTGACAAAATCCTTCTCCTCTTCCTGCTGGCGCACCACTGTAAAAGTAACAAATAAACTTAGCAACTTGGAATAATTAGTGCACATATTACAAACATTTCTTGCATCTAGTCACATAAAAAAAATCAATCTTGAGAATGCTGCATGCCAATTTTCATGAGGTATTGACATTAAGTAAAACTAATATAAGATATATATATAATATAAGTACTAGTTAAATTATGAATTAAAAACATTAAAAATCTGAATTATCAAATATGTAATAGTTCTCCTGATAATATATATGAAGATGCAAAAACTTACCTCTGCAGGCAGTTGAGGAGATCGAACAGTAGGAGATGGAGGAGGAGGAGTAGGAGATGAAGGAGGACAAGATGGAGCAGGAGGAGGAGGAGATGAGGAGGAGGTTGACAAAATCCTTCTCCTCTTCCTGCTGGCGCACCACTGTAAAAGTAACAAATAAACTTAGCAACTTGGAATAATTAGTGCACATATTACAAACATTTCTTACATCTAGTCACATATAAAAAATCAATCTTGAGAATGCTGCATGCCAATTTTCATGAGGTATTGACATTAAGTAAAACTAATATAAGATATATATATAATATAAGTACTAGTTAAATTATGAATTAAAAACATTAAAAATCTGAATTATCAAATATGTAATAGTTCTCCTGATAATATATATGAAGATGCAAAAACTTACCTCTGCAGGCAGTTGAGGAGATCGAACAGTAGGAGATGGAGGAGGAGGAGTAGGAGATGAAGGAGGACAAGATGGAGCAGGAGGAGGAGGAGATGAGGAGGAGGTTGACAAAATCCTTCTCCTCTTCCTGCTGGCACACCACTGTAAAAGTAACAAATAAACTTAGCAACTTGGAATAATTTGTGCACATATAACAAATATTTCTTACATTTAGTCACACATAAAAAATCTTGAGATTGCTGCATGCCAAATTTCATGATGTATTGACATCAAGTAAAACTAATATAAAACTTAATTAAATTATGAATTAAAAACAACATTCAAAATCTGGATTGTCACATACGTAATAGTTCAAACATAACAAAATAATGCTCCCAATAAACAAGACTTTACTTCAGCTGGGAAACTACAACTAAGCACTGATGTTTAATTAAAGCTCCTACACTAAGCACAGATTAGAAATATTTAGTGAACAGTATATTTCTGAGGAACAAATAAGCAGTGCTCAGGTACAGAGAATAACCTCAGAAATTAAAACTAAGGACTGATAAAAAGGGTGATAACTAAGTTAAATCAAATCTTAAGGAAAAGTTTAGTTAAATTATGAATCGTTCAAAATCTGAATTTACAAATATTTAATCATTCTCCTTACATATGAAGATGCACAAAACTTACTTCTGGCGGGCATGGAGGAGAGGGAGGAGAGGCTGGAGAACAGGGAGGAGAGGCTGCAGAAGAGGGAGGAGGTGACACTGCCACACACTGTAAAAAGTAACAAATATATTTAGAAACTTTCAATATTTAGTGGCCATATTACAAACATTTCTTACATTTACAATCGGATGTCAAAAAATCTTGAGAAAACAGTATACCAGCTTTTATGAGATACTGACATCAAGTAAAAACTAATGCAAATTACAAAACAGTTCTGCATTGCCGGATATGAATTTTTTAGCTTTTTTAAACAGCTTTGTGTGCATTTATCCTGAGCTACGTCCATCAAATTTTAAAAGGAGGATAAAAACTGGAGTCTGATGAATGGGATGTTGCATATTCGTGCTAAATAACATGCAGAATCATAGTGAGATACCAGATATATATCTATGAGATCAGTGCAACAATATCATATTACAAGTGTCAATAACATATTACAACAAAAGACCTACAAAGATCCTTTTATTAACACTAAATAATCAAGAAAAATTCCCCTCATGGCCTTTCGTGAAGGCTTCATCATGTCTTTCGAGAAAGGCAGTTCCACGAATGACTCATTGCATCAGTCATTACTAATTAAAAATGAAAGTCTCAGGTGTGACATAGACTCCAGAAGGATTAACTTATTTACATATCTTTAAGGGAAAGTTCTTAGACTACTATTTTATGTTCCCTTATCACTACATTATGTTATACTATGCTAAATTATGAAGAACTTATCCACACAAAATACCTCAGGATCATGAATTAAATGGAATTCACTATGATCTATTTACTACTTCCGAAACAAATCCCCTAAAAGTTCAGATTCCATACAAAAAAAAAATTATAACCTACATGTTTTTAGACGTTCATATACTGAGATCCTATTCAAAAGTAAATGAAGTATCTTACAAAATTTTTAAATATTAAATTTGTTTTCTTTTCATTTTTAAAAAGCATTTTGATGTCAGAATGGTAACTGTCCCCAGATCATAAAATCACACACCTTTATTTTTTTTCTTTTCTTTTTTTTAATGTAATAAATGTTAGTAAACCACTAGTTTCTATAAAAGAAAGGTTTTGAAATCTCTTACTACATGGAACTTACCATAAAGAAAATCTAACTGCAATTCAAACACCACTGCAGAATCTTAAAAAATAATTACATGCTGGAAATTCTGAATTTTTCTTCAGTTAACGTTATTTTGAAAAATGTGTTAAGTGTCTTATGTGAAATATAACTCAACATATAGAAATTTTTACAATCTACGAAACATGCATGATGCACATGTGTAAAGCAAACGTAGAAAAATACTCTGAAGGATCAGCATATAATTGCAGTAGCTTACTACATGTTAACATATCACTGAAAAGCACTTATTTTGGATAAAATGAGACATTCTATGGATTTTATCAAACAAAGGTACCATTTAGCATTGTAGCCTCAAAATACCTGTAGCTTTGTAGAAATCCACATTAATGATACTTTAGGTTTTTAAACAACATTTACTGTTACAACCCTACTTTTCTGTTCACCGAGAGAGAAATTTTTACAAATATGAAATAGTGTTGAAGATGCCAATGTTTAAAATTCCTTTAAAAATGTTACTTGCCAATGTTTCAAATTCCATCTGATACATAAGTATAAATATCATCTGACTGCGAGCATTGACATTGAAGACAAAATATATGCTGCTCAAGCCTTAAAATTATGGAAACTGCACCCTAAATTTTCTTTACAATTTGAAAACAGAAACTGCTTAGCTAATATTAAGGTGTTCAAAGAACTACTGATATTTCTGTTTTATAATAATAGAAACCTTTTTGAATCTTAATCTCCATACTAAAAAGAATAATAAATTCGCTGGGGATTTCCCAAGTACAATACTTGTGAAAAAAACCAAGTTTCCCATTGCTAAAAATACAGCTACTGCAATTAAAAGATATTTTGAATGTTTAAAATACTGGGGATTTCCCAAGTACAATACTTGTGAAAAAAAACAAGTTTCCCATTGCTAAAAATACAGCTACTGCAATTAAAAGATATTTTGAATGTTTAAAATAAGTCGAAACACAAGAATTTTTTAGAGAAATAATAAAGGAAAAAAAATTTTTTTTACCTCATTCTCGTTTGCCCCTGCCTCCTCTGCCTCTGTCTCTTGGTAAGCTTTAAAAAAAAAAGGAATCAAATTTTTCTGTACGTACTGTGGATGATTAACAAAAATGCATATTCAAATGCATTCCAGAAGACAAACAGAAAACAATGCACTAATTATTGAGTTAAAAAAGAAGAAAATGACACTATATATGTGTGTAAAACCTTAAATTACTGCATATGCCAAAACATTTTACTTACTTTCCTCCATCAGCCGATCTATTTCCCTCTTGAAGCTCTTCACAGACTTGAAGAGCTGAAAAGGGTAACATCACAATTAGAATGCTTGATAAATTATTTTTAATTTATCTTCATAGAACTTTAGTAACTTTGAAAGCATTTTATTGCACTTCGTATGATCTCTTAACACAGACACACAGCATTACACAATGTAAATACAGCCTATGGGGAACAAAAACTGGAAGCTAGTACAGATGCTCGTGAACAGAACAGAATATTTCAACATATATTTTATTTCAAACCAGTTCAGTAAAGTGTTGTTTACTGAACTGCTTTGAAATAAAGTTCATTACTCTGGATAATGAAAAGGCAGGCATAGAAAGCTGTTTAAAATGCAAATTAACAATGAAGGCACTTTTTTAATGTGATGTGGAAGTCTTCTAAAATGATCGTTTCTTTTAAACCTGTATATATGTAAAATTTGTTGTAATATAGTAACAGCAGATTTTTGCATCCACTTCAGATCAGAATCTCGAGTCAAGATTTTGCATTTAAACATCATATGATGAGCCACAGCAAGATGGAAAGCTTGTCATCAACAGATTCTAGCCTCCAACAATTCGAGTGAACTAAGAAATAACCACTGAATTTAGATTAGTATCAAGAGATATCGGGCAATGTCTTTCACAAGGCACCACTTCAAAGAGTGACCTTATATATGTTATATATGCTAATAACGGTCCCTCTGAACAGGTGACAAAATGTCATGCAAGTGCAAAAAATGATTCCAATGGTTATTACAAGATGCTTACACAAAAAATTTGCAAAAGTATTTCAAGTGTGGGCCAGGCTTCAACAAACTGGACTTAAGAACTCTGCAACTGGACAAATGCTCGGCCAAGCTTTTTTTACCAAAGGAATCCAGATTTGGCCAGAGACAGTTAATCCATGACTTCTGGACAAAATGTGACACTGAATACAATTTAGTGCAACACAATCTACAAAAGAGCTCGTTTTGCAGAAAATAATGTGTTTGTTTCAGCATATATGGGTGTACTGATGTCTACATCAATCAGAATGGATCTCCTGAGGGTTCAAAAATGCTCAGAGAAGAAATTCTTAAAATCTTGGAAATGCCTTGTACTGCTGCCTCTGATTCCATCCTCTTTATACACCAAAATGGCCAAGTTCATGAATTTAAACACATGAGGAGAAAATAACAGAGCATATGGAATGGTGCTCAGATTTGAATCCAGTAGAACATGATCAGGATACATTGTTGAAGCACTTTTCATTTTAGATATTGTACATTTAGTTGAGAAACCTAGGGAAAATATTCCATAACATCATCTATCATGTAATCAATTCAGTTGCTCACAGATTCAAGATATCTACAAACTTTATTAAAAGTCTAAGAAAATTCCATAATGAATACCTCTTTTTTCTCAGAAAGATATGGGTAAAAGAATCTTTTATAATAGTTATGTTTCCAATAAATTTATCCTTTCTTACATTTTTATTTGGTTCTCACTTTCATAAATATATTTAATAGTGTGCAGCATATTTATCATCAGCTATCTGTTTATTTAAACAGCATGTCTTCTTATTTGTTTATTTAAATTGACTGTCATCTGAGAAGAGGTACATACTCAATATACAGTGCATTTTCTTTATACTGATCCAAGTTTTATTAAATAATGAAATACTGAAAGAGAAAGAAAAGAATAAAAAATTTAAAGCGTTCAAATTTAACAATTGCTCAAAAGGGATCTTTTTTAATTTAATACGGTTTATCAGATAAGACTGTCGACTAGCAAAACATTTCATAGGAAAGTATATGAATATTCATTTCGACTGACATGAGAAATATTATATACTTTCTGTAGATTTAAAACATGAAAACATTTTTTTATATAATTCTATAAAAATATTTAATGTTTTAATCTGCTTCACTTAAATAAAAATTCACGACTTAAACGTATTTTCATTTAAATCAATTACATTAAAAAAATAAAGAAACAATATTCTTAATAACTGCATCTACTGCTTTAATTAATTCATAACAATATAATAAATAATGTGGCCTGTGCATTAACTTTTAGTGTGATAGAAATAGCAGTTAAAGTGTTGAATCTTAAATACAATAAAACATTTTGATTATCTTCAAAAATGAAGATATCAACAAAAAAGGAACATTTTCTAAGGCAGTCGTCTCAAGCTGGTGGCCTGCAAATGACCTGCTGAAGCAATTTCACATAGCCTGCGAATATATATCCAGCAAATGAATTAGCATTATTAGGACAAGACTTTGCAGAGAAAGTTCAAGGTTTCAATGAACGTTTCAATGATTCACAGTCCACTTTTACATTACTTTCCGTACAATTCAAAACGGATATGGGAATCACTCAAAAATATTCACGAACAGTACTAGTTATTTATATGATGCAAACTTAAAGATTTCAGGCTACAGATCTGACTAAATTTTATTCATACTTATCAAAAAAGTATATATATATATATCCTCAATTGTGAATTGTTGCAATAAGAATAATCACTTTGTTTAAGCATACATTTATATGTAAACATTTTTTCTGCACAGTAGAAAATTAATAAGAAAAGAATGAGATTGACAGATGGTTATATCACATATTGCAGTTCAAATCAGCAGTCTGAAATAAATAAATTAACTTATTGATGTATAAATATGTGTATTTTTTCTGTATACATGAAAGGAATGCTTAATAAATAAAAGAAAGAGGAAAAAGTTGCCATTACTTGTACTCAAGTTTTGCCCCCTTGGAAATATTTTGTAAACTGTTTATTTTTACCTTAAATAAGTAAGTTAGTCGTTAATAGAATATAATTAGAATTATTTGTAATATGCCGTTTCAGATTGTGCATTAGGCTCGTATTCAATTTATGCATGAGACCGCTGCTCTTAGATGACAATGTCCACATAAAATTAAATGTCTTAAAAAAATTTCATCATAATTATACAAACCTTCATTACTTCTTTCCTTTCTTCCGAGATCCCTTAAAAAAAAATTAATATATTACCTGAAAGTTAAAGACAGATATGCACTTATTTCAAGTAAAAAATTATTTTCCTACTGTAAAATATATATATACAAAATATCAATGGCAAGAGAAATTGGCACCATATAAAATATAAAATTCAAAACTGCAGAAATATAAAATTTAAAATATGAAATTCGAAATATAAAATTCCAAAATTGCAGAAATGTTAAAAATGTTTTCTTTAAAAGGTTTTTGTTTAAAGGAATGGCAATTGCTGCTTTAAAGAATTAGTCATAAATATGATTTGTTAATTTCACAATGTACAAGTAAAGAAGAAAACAATAATATTTATTAAAATATTCTACAAGTTAATGAACATTTATACCACTAGTATAGTTAATAAATTATGCTCTGGAAGGAACATGTTATATATCTTTGCTATAAATTTCTCTTCCGAACAGATACTTTCATTTGCATAAAAAATAAAACATAGCGATTAAGGATAAAATTGTTAAATCACTGGTCTTTATCTGTATGAGTGTTTTCACAATTAAATTCACTTACAGAAACTTTATATTTTAAACAACATACTTTACATTCCTTAAATTCTTTTAATATAGCTTCATCAAGACAGAAGGAATTTTTATTTAAAAGAAGTTAATTCATCGTAGCAAAACATTCTAGTGGTTTTGGATCAAAATACATTTAAATTAAACAGAAAAAGAGAAAATTCAACAACCATTTAATCCTTTTTTTCCCAGATGTATAAATACAATTAATTTGACTATGAAAGTAAATGACATAATTTCATTCTTATTAAATAATAATGATGATATTAGATCCTTTATTACTTGTAGTGTTCAAAAGTACAAAAAATACTAACATACATTTTAATAAGTTCAATATGAACTCCAGGGTTCGTACACATTTCTGCACACAGAAGTTAAGTACCTTCGAGGGCCATTAATGAAACAAATTAAGGACCTACTCGCAAATGGAAGCTAAATAAATTCAGTTAAAGATATTATCTATGCCTGAACGTCACTTTTGTAATACCATCCTAAGAATAAAATGCATCCATAAGTAGGATGCATTATAATTAAACACAATTATAAAAAACATTTCGGAATAAAATCAACTTTAAATAAAAATTTATCATGTAGCGCTGAATACAGGGTGGTCATAAACTTTGAAAAGATCTGCACTTCTAGTGTCCATTTCGGTTAACCAATCAAGATGAGATAGCAAATATCAGAGGTATGCGCTCAAGAGTCTGTGAATGCCAACACAAGGACACTCACAGTTTCACAGTTAAGCTCATATTTACAGAAACTCGAAAATGTCGGATGGCATCACCAACTTTTTCTAGTCGCAAAATGTTCAGCGAATGCAAAAACACTATATAGCGTTAGAACGATACAGGTATGTCCAAAAAGAGATGTGTTATGCATACACAAAAAAAGAGTTCTGAAAACCGGCCAAAACACGATCTGGGTGCACGCAAAAAAATTTGCATGGCACAGATATTCAGCACGGGTAATCGATAAAATGGCAGGAGGGTATGCGAAGTTGTCATTCCGGAACTTGCACATGGCGACAAAATTACTCTTCCCAAAATTATTGATGAACTGATAAAACTGTATTATGAAAATAAGAATAACTCTGTGGAAACCTTGTGCATGTATCGCCAAAATCATCTCCAACAACGTGGCCCATGTCATCGCAAGCTCTGCATGACTTAGTGCACAAATTTGAAGATACGGGCTCCACCTGTGATTAACTGCACTCCAGACAGCCAACAATTTCTGACGATGTTGTTTTGGAAGTGCATCACACAGTGACTGCAGGACACAAGGAAAACGCAAGAGGCACATTACGTGTGTTGGATATTCCGCGCTTGGTTTCCCACACATTTCCCTACCAGTACACCCCTGCACCCAGATGTCGCAGCCAGGGGACCCACCACTACATCTGGACTTCACAAATGAATTTCTAATTCAATATGCTGCTGATAACAACTGGCCACT